>JAJMCM010000011.1:0-262123 GCA_030565665.1 Zygotorulaspora chibaensis | reverse complement strand
TCCCCTCTTCCTTAGCAACCTTGTGATACAGCCTTCTGAACCAGCCCCAAAAATTTATAACGGGGATATTCCCCCGTGAAGTGAACCCTTTTTTGATTTGTTTAACGTCGGGATGGTGCCTATTTTAGCTAAGGCAAGCATTGAAAAACTAATTCTTTGTCAGCCAAATATTTGCTGCTTTTTTTTAGAGACCTGAAAGATTGATTGGCTGATATGAAAGTGCCATCAACTGTTATTTTAATTATGATCCCATCTTAAAGCTGTATTTGTTTGATTTATGGTGTCACTCGTCATGCATGTTAATAAAACGCGCATTTTCGCTTTGAATTTCAAGCAAAATGTTGGAGTGGTAGTTAGGAGCCACATTTTTTTGCTAATTTTCCACATGGTTACTATTTCTTAAATGCAGTTTTGTGATTCTGGAACATTGGATTCAGATGAGCTTGTTTACGTTTTTGACTCACATTGAATAAAGACAACTCTGGAGATAATAAGTCATGCATAGTATTAAAAAGCCTCGAGGAAACGACGTCGAAAACTCCCCCAAATTAATTGTCTAGTTCCCCAGGTATTTAATCAGTATCACATAAAACCTGTTGTAAATCAAGCATCGCATTCATACCCACAGGAGTGAGAATGGCCCTTTGAAGATGGTACTGCTTTCATTCGCTGGGTTTGTTTTTTGAGTCACAGAGAGTTCATTCGTGCCGAGTCACGTTTGATAAAGAAAGTTTACTGAAAACTTTGATTCTGAGGAGGCCACTCTATTACACTTAGTTTTTCTCGGAGATTTATTATTGTTGACTATTGGCCACAATATTTCACCTGCTATACCACGGGTGAGGCATGGAACCCTGAACCCTGCATAATCAGTCCGCGCATATGAATTTTATCTAATATTGGTTATTCGGCGCTTGAAAGCGAGATAAATCAGGGTTTTTAATTGAAAATACAATCAGATAGAATGTGAGGGCGGGTAAAGTCTCTCTATGGTAACATTTTAGGGTGTTGCCGATCGAAGTGTCACGTGATAGAATATTCTCCGCGATCTTGATGACTTCAAAAGGAGCCACAATTGATACGGCATTCAAGGAACTATATAACATTGCAGTTTTCTCGTGAAGTTCTCGCTGATGGTCAGTCAGACTAATATCTTCTTTGATGTTGAAGCAGAGGCTCGAGACATTCTAAAATTACATTAATTCCCTTTAGCGAGTGATGTACACGTAATGTCGTCATGGCTAATCATGGAAAGAAAATAAAAAGAAGCCTTTTGGCATGCGACAATTGTCGAACTAGTAAAGTCAAATGCTGCAACCATGAAAGCGTAAGTAAAGAATGTGAAAGGTGTAGTATTCATAAATATACCTGCATATATTCCCCAAGAGTCTCCCAACTAAGAAGAAAGTCTATTCTAGGGCTCAAAAACATGGACGGATGTTCATCAGAAGATTCTTCACTTAACCAAGAGGCAAAGGTAATGCAAAATTCTAGCCTTACTGGAAAACAAATATCGCCCGCCAGGCAATCTCATATGTCATCTAAATTCGAAGAGTATCCTAAAGTGTACATGCCCAGTAAATTCATTTTGTTAGAAGTATCAGATATATTTTTCAAAAATCAATATCAAGGAATTTTTCCTTTCATTCATAAGCCTTCTTTCCAGGCATTCATTAGATCCAGTGAATTCGAGCCTGACACTTACTTAGGTGCTTATTGTGAAAAATATGAAAAAACTCTTCAAAGTCGTCCTTCCTTTCTATCTGCCCCCGATCCTTTGGTATTGTTAGCAATCTTGGCTTTATGTGCAAGACTTCATCCAAAGCTAGTGGTACAATACGGCCATTTCGATGAATCACTAGAGCCGTATACGTTTGAGCCAGCTGCGTTCAGCAATCGAAATTCATCACAGTCTAAAGATGCCGTGAAGGCATCTAATGCTTCAAGGTACTTTGCCTGGCATGCAAGAAATAGGCTCAAAGAGGTATTTGATAGTCCTACAATACAACGTGTACAAGCCCTCACTATGTTAAGCAGTCATGAATGGGGCGAGATTAATGCTGCTCGAAGCTTCTCTTACATTGGACTAGCATCCAGAATGGCCTTAGTTCTGGGTATGGGCTTCTCCAGCGGAATCTCCTATAAAGAGCGAAGTGAAATTCTAAATTTTTCTTCAGGGGAGCCTTACCACTTGAAAGATGGAGCATCCCATGAGAACTGGACTTTTATTATCTTAGAATCCAAACGCAGAACATTATGGTCAGTTTACATGATGGATCGGTGCATCTCAAGCGGCAAAAAACGTTCATCAGCTATTAAGATCGAAGATATCGAAATTTCATTACCATGCCCTGAAAAAAATTTCATATTTGGAGAGCCAGTTGAATCACCTAATTACAAAAAACTGATAGAAAATATCGAGGCTCAAAATTTAGACCCGGCAAAAATTACAGGTGAGAAAGAAGAATGGATATCAAACTGTTCATCATATGCCTTCACAGTAGTTGCATTTGAAATTTGGGCGGCTATTAGTAAGTGGGTTGGTAAGGTTGGATCACGAGAAGAGGACTATGGTCCTTGGTTGGAGTCTTCTCAATACTTCAAACTTTCTAAAAAAATCGATATGGTAGAAGAGGCGCTTCCACAAAGACTAAAATATAATTTCTCAAATATGAATGCGCATATTGCTGAAAACACAGCGGGGTTTTTTGGCTATCTTCACTGTCTGTTATCCATTTCAAGAATATTCTTAAATAGAGAATATTTTTATTCAAGTCCTTGCTCATTGCCGGAAGGATGGTGGCAACAATCCACCGCAAAACTGCTTGCAGCTATTAAAAAGTCTACCGTTTTATTAGAGAGTTTGGCTTCTATTGACGTCATGATTGTCGCACCGTTCACAGGGTTCGAGATCTTCACTAATGCGGGCACAAGCCTTTATTTAGATACCTTCCCTAAAAAGCTTCTAGAGCAATACTATACTACGAAGTCCTCAGGTGATAGTTATTCCTATGACGTAGATGCGTTAAAGAGAGAGTTCAAAGAACTAGCTCTCCAAAATATAAAACTTTTACGTAAGTGGGGAAACGTTTGGTCTCTGTGCAATTTATGGGTGGATTGGGCTTCGCAGATGCAGAAAACATTCCAAAGACTGGGATTATTGATAACAAATGATCAAATCAATAAGCGTTCTTTACGATTAGCTTTAAGAGATTATGGTCAAAATGAAATATTAGAAGACGATGTTTACGTTAAAGAGGATTCTGAACAAAATAAGAAAACGAAACTTCTAAAAAACTTGCTGACGAGGGAGGGGGCCTTAAAAATTATATCGCTACTGGATGGAGAAACAGTTTCCGACGCAAAAGATAATATATCAGACTCAATAGTGTCTGATTATAATCAGAATACAAGAACCCCCAAATTTGGATTTGGCGACGTTGTAGACCTTAGCTTTTTAGAAGGCACAAATTTGAGTTCTTTCTTTCCAGGTTGGTATGACGTTACTGAATTTGAAAAAACGACGGAGCTGTGAGGTTGATGTTTAATTGATGGTTGTATTTATATTCGAGTTAAAAGACAGTATAACTTATACATTATTTGTAGCATAGTTTGGATCACTATAATTCGCCTTAGAACATTTTTGACGACGTGTCTGCTATCTATTGATAAGTGGTTTTATCCTAGCTTTGCAGATTAATGGTATATGAGTATATATTTACATGGGATAACTAAAAAAGTAAACACAGAAAAATAATAAAATATCAGACCTTTTTTTGCTTTGAGCAGTCGTAGTTTTTATTTGTTCCAGAAGCATTAATTTTTCCTAGTTTGTCGTCATCATTCACCGATTGACAGCATTTTCTTTTATGAGTGTATGAAGATAAGCTCTTACCAGAAACCTGGTGTGGGCGTCTCTACTCCCCTGGCAGTCTGGCGTTCGGGCGGGCAGATATTTCTCCAAAAATAGAACGGTGTCAGTTCAATATTCCTTGAGAGTCTCATCATTTTATGGTAATATCGTAAATCGATCTTTACCCATGTTCGGTTTCTGCTTATAAAAAGTACGGCGAAGAATGAAGAAGGATTTGAACTAGAGACATATATGGTCTTTTATAAAATTGTGGTATTAAGTTTCAACAAAAGCATACCTCAAGGCATGTTACTCTTGTGAAGGTACAAAAATGATCTCGGAAAACACACATTGTCTCTATTTGAGAGAACATAGACGCGGCAAGAAACAGTTGAAATTCTTCTGTAGGCATTCTGTCTAAAGAGATAAGGATTTCGCATGCTCCATGTTGTGATTGAAACTTTCGGTATTATATCTCATGACTTCTCTTTGTTGCATACGCTTCAAGTTTTGATCAAGGAAATTCTTCGTGCGAATTAAAGACCAATTTTGCCTCATGCTATGCTATATTTTAATCTTCGTGCGACTCAATGATTGAAAATGAAATCCAGACGTTTCATGCCCTTATCACTGGTTGTTAGCGCATAAGATTCTTGATCGCTTTCAGACATGGCCTCCCATCTTTGTTTTTTTTGCTTATTTCTCCAAATATAATATAGTTTCGTTACAAAGGAAAACGTAATATTGAAACAGGTTATTCCCAGGATAATTTTGTTACCTCTCGTATAATAAGGTGTATCAGATGCTCTGTAAATATTGGCAGAAATGATGCTACCTATTTGGTAAGTCATATTATACAGAGCGGTACCAACGGCCCGCGATCTCACCGAGTTTGACATCTGAGAAACCCAGCCTGCAAGGATTGCATGCGTGTAGGGCATTCCAAGAATACCAGTTAAAAGCACGTACTTAATCCAATTGTTTGTGGAGGTTGGCAGGGCCACCAGCGAAACAACAAAAGGGAAAACAAACCAGTTCGCCAGGCCGACACAGAGTGCTTTCTCCTTCAATTTGTGTGATAGAAATACAGCAACCGGTAGATTCAGAAGAAACAGGAATTGGCCGGGTATAGCCAACACGTTTGATAAAAATGTTGAATATCCCATGCTTTTCAAAATCAATGACAAGTAAGAAGTAACCGGCTGAAAAGGAATGAACGCCATAATTCCCTGAATAAAGAGCGGCCATAAGTCGAATTCAGTTAACGTATACAAAATATCTTTCAAAGTTACAGCTTGTCTGTTGTTCATATCACCCTTAGATGGATCATCCCTCAAAATCCTGTTGACTAAAATCTTTTCTTCATGCTCTGTAAAGTAGGGGTTGCCGTTATAAAATGCGGACTCGCCTGTCTGAGTAGGTCCACGGCGCATAAAATAGAAGGAAGCAGCACCCACTCCCAAGGAAATAAAACCTTCGATTATAAACAAGTATTGCCAGCCTGCTAGTCCATGGATACCCCTCATCTGAATAATTCCAGACGCCAACAGTGAACCTAATATCTGGAACAAAGGAATGGCAGTCCAAAAAATTCCCAATCTCAGAGTTAGCTCTGAGCCGGTGTAGTAATAAGATAAATAGAGAATGTTGTCGGGAATAAAGCCTCCTTGCAGCACTCCCAACAAACATCTTATTCCAATGAACTGAGCACGGTTTTTCAAGCCAGCCTGAGTAATACATACAATACTCCAAAAAACTATCTGAAACGGTATTACTCTCTCTGGGCCGAACCTTTTAGAAAGAAGGTTTCCCGGTAGTTCCGCGACCAGAAATGAAAAGAGATAAACAGTCTGGCCTAAGTTATAATCGTTTGTTGTCATTTTTAGATCATCGACAAAATTATCTGACACAGCCCTTGTAATATTTCTCCTTATCAGATCAAGCGAGCAGAACATGATGAAAACCCAGAAAAAAATCTTTAAATCAATTTTCCTCACCAACCGTGATTCATCTAGAGCAGACCACGAGAGCTCTGGATCAAATTTGTCGGCCCCCTCGTATCCACTTCCTTCATAAACATTCCGCCATCGTTCAGCTTCCTTAGAATTGTGAAATGGGTTTTCTTTCAAGCTCTCCAAATCAGAATCTAATCTTAAATCGGACAGTGATGTTTGCGCTTCCTCGACTATCTCGTTCTGAGATTTATTACTTGACATTGTGTATTCTTGTAATTTCTGTCAGAAGCAATTAATTTAAAACTCAATCTTCGTAACCATTTGTGAACTGGGATTTCAATACTAGATCTGAAACTTTTATATGTTTTCTTTCATCATTGAATAAATTTAAGGAACCATCACAATATTTACTCACGAATGGCCGCCTTCTTCATATGAGGCTCCAGTGAGAAATGTTTAGTCATGAAGACTTTGATGTCTTTGGCTTTAAGTGGCTCGGAAATGGCGTCTATACGCCTTCAGAAGAACAGAGTTGATATTACACTGTGGAGAAATATATTCAAAAGATACTTAATAACATAAGACGCCTCAGTCGACACACTGAATATGCCCATTTATTGTTTACCGTTGATAATATCCGATATAATTGGGAAATATGGCAACTATAATTGATCATTGAGTCGAGGAGTAAGCTCCATAATGACTTCAACATTGTATTTTTTTTTTTGATTAATTTTCATTCACCTCACCTATAGCTTCATGTTTCGGTTGAGGTTTCGGTTCATGTTTTCGGTTCGGCTCGCGGGCCGGCTCGCGCCAGTTAATGAGTGTCTTCGAATCACTTCCAGCAATGAATCAAATCAAAATTCAGACTTCAGATTATTGGTAATACTGTGGGCCTCTTTTCAGGTAATGCCATTGTGGAAACCTTCAATTCCAATTTTTTGTCCCCTCTCGTTCAGTCAAAATGATATAAAATGAGGAATCACCGAGAGTTAGAAATGGTATCTCTGTTTTTGAAATTTGAATCAATTTTTAAGGGCATAACAATCAAACCATTAGGATGCATTGGAGAATTAACGTACTATTTATTGCAGTATTGGTGAAAGCCGTTTTTGGAGACAATCAGTTCAAGAGCAGACCTGATTTGTCGGTTCCTCGTTTGAACATTACCATACCCGCAGAAAGCACATCACCAGGTTATTTGTTTGCAGCTCCTTTTTCCGGATATGCAGACAATAAGAATCATGGACCGAGGCAATCTGCCCCATACATATTTACCGATGCAGGCGAGCTTGTTTGGTCCGGATTTTCTTACTTCTCTATCTGGGCAACCAACTTTCAGTATGGGAAGATAAATGGTAGGGACTACCTTTTTTCATTCGAAGGATCTCATAATCCGGCTTATGGTCACGGTCATGGGCACATCACTTTTCTTGACAACACCTATGAAACCGTGAAGGAATTGAGAGCAGGTAAACACAAAATTATCGATAAACACGAGTTCCATATAATAGGGGAGAAAACTGGACTAGTTCAAATTTATCAGCCAGTTTTGAGAAACCTTAAAGCTTATGGGGCTTCCAGCAAGCAGCAGTGGATTGTCAATGCTATCTTTCAAGAAATTGATCTCGACTCGGGACGCGTCTTATTTGAGTGGTCTTCTCTAGATCGAGTTTCTCCCGAAGAGTCTATCCTTCCCATCACAGAAGGACAAGCTGGAGGTGGTTTTAACTCCAGTGATGCTTGGGACTATTTTCATATCAATTCTGTTGATAAGGATTCAGCGGGAGATTATCTTCTGTCAGCCAGAGATGCATCTGCAATATATAAAGTTAATGGCACTAATGGGGAGATTATATGGAAATTGGCCGGGTTACCAAGCATAAGCAACTCATCATTTGACTCGAATTTCTCCTTTTCTTTTCAACATCACGCAAGATTCCTAGAAACTCGTGGTTCAATTCAAACTATCTCTTTTTATGATAACTCTGCCCATGGGAGTGAAGATAAAGATGGGAAAACAGTGGAATACTCTAAAACCTCCTCTGGTAAGATCATAGAGGTCGATACAAGTACCTGGACAGCAGTTTTGCTGAATGAATATTTACCTCCAGATGAGCTATTATCAAAATCACAAGGCTCAACCCAAGTTTTGCCAAATAGTAACGTGCTTGTAAACTGGGGCTCAGAAGGTGCCGTGACTGAATATACGCATGATGGAAAGCCGATTTTTCATGCATACTTTGATTCTGGTGCTCTAGGAAAACATGTAGAGAATTATAGAGCTTTTAAATTTAACTGGACAGGTGCTCCTAATGAAGAAATAGCAATCGTTAACCATTCTTCAGAAGAAAACGACACATTTGTATATGTATCATGGAACGGCGATACAAGGACCAAATCATGGAAATTTTTTTCGGTGGAGGAGGATGGTAGAAGAATTTTACTGGGCGAAACGAGAAAAACGGGCTTCGAAACGACTTTTAAGATTGCACAAAAGGTAGTTCCAAAAATAGTGGCCGTGTCTCTTGATATCAAGGGAAACGTTTTGGGCACATCGGATATATCTGAAACAAAGGCTCGAGTCCTGCCTTTTGAAAAAGAGACCAGCTCAACGTTCATTGGTTATTTTAATTGGAAAAATATGAGGGAAAAAGGTACTTGTGGTTTCGATATCTTTTGAACGTCCAAAGTGAGATACAGCTTTGTGCAACTTTCTTTTACGTACTTTGTAGCAAAGCAACTTAAAAAACTGTCAATTGTGAGTTCATTAAACTGAAAGATTTTTTCTGACTTTCCCAATTGTACCACTCAGAAAATCAAAAATGCTTCGAAACATGACTGTCTTGGCTCTCCTTTTACATATTTAACAACTTTCGAACATTTTTGCTTCAGACCCTTTTGGCGTACTGTGCTATCTCAAATGATGCAGGATTTAGAAACAACATATTATTTTCACATTCCGAATTTACAATCTTGCCTTTGGCCTTTTTTTTCCGTTTCCAGTTATGAGGAACAGATCTTGACATGAAGACAAGCCGACACACAAGATGAATTTTCCGCATAGGTACAATATGCAGAGCTGATGCATTTTCACGATCACCCACCCGGGGAATGATCAGTCCACGAAACGATTCGTCAGTAACATTTAACATTTCGGGCAGTAATTCAAAAATATCTACGAATTGATTTCATATTTGTTACAAGAAACGAAGTCACATATTCCTGAGTGAATTCAGGAATATGTGACATTTCCGAGGAGAGTTGCATCTCTGTGTTAACTTTAAAAAATTTGATGCAATCAATGATGCCACCTCATGTGATCCGATGAAAATTCTAGAATCCGACTCGCGATCCCTTTGTAGTTTTCTATCCGGGGTAATAGAATTATAAATTTCTTTTCAGTTGGTCAGTCACATGAGTCATTAAAGGGCATTTTCGGATTTCTCGAGTTGCCGCACAATATTTAAAAGAAGCCGTATGCAGAACTCAAGAGCTGAGACTTTATCTTGAATTGAAATCAATTGCACATAAAAATTTCAAATCTTGATTTAGGAGCTTCAGCTGAAATAAAATTTTGAGACCCTGCTAATACTTTAGACTTGATAAATTTGAGATCTTATTGACAAAGTACAGAGGTTTGAAACTCCCTACAGTAAAATGGCAGTATCTATCGTCAAGATTGCCTGCCGTACTAAAACGAATACCGCCAAGAGAGACAACTGTGCGTAAAAAATACTATAGGCATGTCTTAACACAACTTTCGTTCACCTATGCATCTGATTTCATCGCGTAGTATACTCCACAGCTTGAAAAAACGCACGTAAGAATGAGTGCATCTTGCATTTCGCTATTATTGCCTCTTTAGTGGGCTATCTTACAATTATTCACATCAAAGAGCTGTGTTCCTTTTATACTTGGTTTATATATAGTACCCATCAAAGATAGATGAGTAGACTTTTTATGTAAATTCTTCTTCTAATTGCTTATTCTTCAATGGCAATAAGGCGCCTATCATGCCCGTTTCACGCTTTTTTGCTACATCAAAGTATCTACCTGGGCCCTTTCTTGAACGTTAACAATATACTCATACACAAATGCAATCGAAGTAAGGTGCGCTGATGCAGGGATGCTCTCATCAACAGAATGCACCGTTTGAAACAAACGTGGAGGTTGAATATTTCCGAAAAACCGGTAAATATTTTGAGTTAAATTCCAGTAGTATTTAGTGTCACCGTTGGCAGATATCGTGTTTGTTGTGACGTAAATCTCAGCTTCAGAATTATTTCTGAAGTAGCCCTTTTCGAACACATTTTGTATAGTACCGGAAAAGATTTCCCATACTCGGGAACCTTCGACAGGAGAATAGGGTGATGGCTCTAAGGGTTTATAGCCGTTTACCGTAATATATCCGATTTCCGTAATTGGAATTATCTCTTTGTCCCCTAAATACAGACCGTAACCATATCTTTCAGCGACTTCTTTAGCAACGCTCAAGTCACTTTCTAATACTTCCCGCACGGAAGATTCGATATCAATTCTATGATTGACCAAAAAGGATGATAGCTGAGGAATGGCATTAGCTTTCATTCCTCCATGGAAAACATCAACTGCTATGGATGTCCTTATAAGTTCTCTCATTTCTGGTCTTTGGGATATTAGTTTTACCAGCTTCTGTCTTTCTTTCTCATCAGATGGTGCCTCAAGAATAGCTTTTTTGAATTCGAGTGACAAATTATCACTATGCTCTGCCATACATACTAAAAAGCCATAGAATGGATTTTCTAAAGAGAGGTCAAATTCAAAAGGTTTATTCTCCAAGGATAGAACAATATCTGCCGCTACTCCAATGGTAGTATGATTTGGAGGAATTGAAGAGTGACCACCATGTCCATGTACGGTAATGTTGACATCGAGATACCCTTTCTCCTGTACAACGGGCGCTGCAATGAAAACATTTTTCGATATTTCTTGAACCATAGAACCTTCATCAACAATTGAGTAAATCCCGTTATCACCATATCTTTCATGCAAAAAGATCCCCAAGGTACGTGCTCCATGAAGACCGGCAGTCTCTTCGTCGAAGCCCAAGGCGATAATCACCGTTCTGTCCGGCTCGAATCCATCTTCAATCAACTGCTCGATGGCCACTAGTTGGGCGATCATCAAGGTCTTACAGTCTGCGGCACCCCGACCAAAAATACAGTCACTCGTGGCATCGTAATGCCCAGAAAAGGGAGGATAAGTCCACTGCGAGACTGTTCCGGGGTCAACTGGAACGACGTCCTGATGAGCTGTAAACATCATCGGCTTCAAATTTTGATCCTTGCCCTCCCATGTGAAGAGCAAGTTAACTTCATTAACTTTTTCTAACCTCAAATTCTTGGCGACCAAAGGAAAGGTCTCCAAAAGATAATCGTGAAGTTTGAAGAACTCGTGATAGTATTCAATATTTTCTGAAGGACTTGGGTTATCATCATGAATTTCTGTGGGGATTTGGATGGCGCTAGCGAGCCTAGATATTGCTTTGTCTTTGAATTCTGGGCTCTCAAATATCCTCGCAATAGAGGTGTCGAATGCAGGAGAAATTGGATCAATTTTGCCACAGTAAGTAATACAATCAGGGCCTGCATAGTTATAGGACCAAGGGAATACACCGCCGAATGACCCCAGAACTAAGATCCCAGCACCAATAATCATTGCCACCTTCCACTTTAGCGATAAAATCTTGTATTTTTGAGCAATCTGTTTCATTCTACAATTTCCTGATTTTAGTGACTTGATGTCATATACTTATCTCCAACCCCTTAGTATGAAAGGCTTCCCCTTTTATAAATCATATTTGGTTACTGGTTAGCGCAGACGTGGGTACGATATGGTACTTGTATCTACAAAGTTTTGACGTGTCTCCCACCATAAATGATGATGATAATGATAACTAAGATGCGGCCACTTCCATCAGGAGCGGAGGAAGTGTTGAAACTCGATGTGCGGATTTGGGAGATCGAAAACTTCACAGGCGGACGAGAAACAAAAACATTACAGACGGCCAATAATCTCATGAAAAAAAACTTAATTTGACAGAGATGACCGCCATTAGAGAGATAACCGGGAAATAGGCGGCAAGTAACAGTTTACTTACTTCTTTCAGAATAGTCTTTATCTCAATGCAAATTGAACCAGCAGATACAGCAGTGGATGATAGATTTCACAAAACCATCAGCATAATAATTCCAATACTCAATAGAATACAATCTCAATCTCTTCTTCTTCCGCTTATCTAACGAATTTTGAGTTTATGATTGATGGTACCAAGTGTATATATAGAGGTTGAAGCTCATCCAGTTTGATGATTAACACAAATTATCTAGAGAAAGAACATAAGAAACAGAAAAATGAAAAGCCCGCTAACACTAGATTGCAAGGCAACGCCTATTGATTCTTGCAACTCAACGGGCTCGTTGTCCAAGGAAAAAAAGTGTATTTCGTCGCACAATGATGAGGGCAGTGTCGAGGGCGAAGAAGAACCAATTACGACAATTTTGTCATCTCGAGGAACAGAAGTGAAGGTCTGGGGTGATTTTGATGATGCTATGGACCTCGCTGACAAAGCCAAAGACCTCGAATTGACCGATGAAGAGGACAAAAAACTTGCTAGGAAAATCGACCTGCATATGTTTCCATTGATGTCACTGCTGTATGCTATTCAGTACATGGACAAGACATCCAACGGTAATGCTGCGGTTATGGGCCTCATTACTGATCTTAAAATGGTTGGGGATCAATATTCTTGGGCTAGTTCAGCTTTTTATTTTGGTTATTTGGGAGGATTATTCGTGTTACCCATGTTGTTGCAGAAATCAAAATATTTCATGAAAACCCTTGCTGCTATTATTATTCTTTGGGGGGTAGTTTTGACAGTACACGCAGCTCCAAGTGTAAATTTTGCATCATTTGTATTTCTTCGATGTCTTTTGGGCTTTCTGGAAAGTTCTATCACCCCTGCCTTCACTATTATAACAGCTCAATATTGGAGAAAAGAAGAACACTTTTTGAGAATTTGTATGTGGTTTGGCTTTAACGGTTTTGGTGCCATTTGGGGTTGCTCAATAGCATATGGTTTGTTCATAAGATCAAATAGCTATTCGATTCCAGCTTGGAAAATTGTGTTCATAATTAACGGTTGTATCACCATATTTGTAGGTTTTTTGATGTTTTTCATTCTTCCTGACGCTCCTCAAAAGGCCTGGTTTCTATCCAAGCGAGAAAAGCTTTTATTGATTCTGAGGATCAAAGGGAATCAGCAAGGCTTCGGCAATCATCACATCAAAAAATACCAGATATGGGAGGCGTTCAGGGATCCCAGAACTTGGATATATTTCTTTTACGCCGTTAGTGCCTCGATTCCCAATGGAGGCATAACAAATTTCCAAACGATTTTGCTGCACAGCGATTTCGGATATACCACAAAGCAAACGCTGGTAATTTCAATTGTTATTTCTTTCCTTTCATGGCTTGGTATTCCACTATTTGGATACGCTTCCCATTACTGTGCCAGAAGAAAATTTAAGTTTCTGGGGAGCAGCTTAATTTGGTCTGTTATATCTTTGGTCATCGTTTTAGTGGGAGTTTGTCTCTTGGCCTTCCTTGAGAGCAGCAAACAGGGAAGATTGGCAGGATTAGTACTTGTTCTATTATCACCTGTTGCCTTGATATGCGTTTTAGCCAACATTTCTGCAAACTGCCTTGGTTACACAAAAAAGTGGACCGTTACTTCCATAACACTTGTCGGTTACTGCGCTGGCAATATAGCTGGCCCGCACACTTTTATAGCAGCCCAAGCTCCTCACTACCAGGGAGCCAAGGTGACGCTAGTAGTGTGTTTTGCTGCGGGAATCGCTCTCTTGACTGCCCTTTACACTTTGAACCTCTCAGAAAACAAGCGTAGAGACAGATATTTGAAAGAGACATCACAGGAGAACAAGATGCAAAATATTGAATTTGCCGATCTAACGGATTTCGAGAATCCCCTGTTCCGATACACACTATAAAAAAATAGTCTGTTCTGATTTCAATTGGGGTTCACGTAGTCAAGGTCTCTATAATCGTTTTTATAATTTCTCTTCCGAAGAACGCGAGGAAGTAAGTGATTTGAAACCGAAGGTGGTCATTGGGTTTCATGCCACCTCAACTGAGCATTTTTGATTTTTAATATCTTCTGTAGTTTGCTGTCTATTATTGCTTATTTTTACTAACTTTGTAAACGCTTGAATGCACAAGCTCTGTTAGCAAAGCATGCCACTTTTCAATACTGTCAATCAAGATATGGACATGAATGATCACTATACTCTAGAAATTGTATTCTTTTACATTTTGATTCAGAGCTCAATCTATAGCATCAGACTTGATAAAAAAGAGACAGTGGCAATAGAGATAAGAATTAGTGATCGAACAAATAGGCAGGATTGCTTCATACATCTCTTCGCGTGTCATTAATGATCAAAGATATTCATTAGGTTGTTTGCGCTCACATTATAGAGATGTTAGGATAATGCGTGCGCTAAAAAAGTATTGAACAGATGCCAAATCACTGAAAGATCGTGGTCACAAAAATTCATCGTTTAAGGATCTACAGATATAGTTCGACTCACAGAAAACCTATCAATATACGGCAAATTGGACAAGCTGGCGCAGATTTTTCGCAGCAGGCAGTATTGAAGTATTACAAAGGTGATAATTTGATTATTTTTCTTATTAAGCGCCTTTTAGGCATGCCTTTTCCGTAAAAATTTGGGGAAGCCTGACAACTATTGTACATTTTGTTTGCGCCTGTTGTGTCGTATATTAAACTGAAAAAGATGAAAAGTAACCCTCAAATCTTACGATGATACTCAAATTTATTGTGTGGAAGTCTCGTTCGTTATGCAGGATATATTGGTACTTCTAGTACTTCTATAGTGTTTGCTGACTATGCATTTTATCAACATAAGATAATCAACGGATCTTTCAAACGCTCCGGTAAGAATTACCATCTTCCATAACTCAAGAAAATTGTTCATCTTGGGGTTGCCTTCTTTTCGACAATTTCTTTTCCTTTATGTCAAGTATTTTTTGAAAAAGGTTTCGTAGTATAGGTGGCCAAAGACACTCTATCCGTAGAAGAGCGTCGCAGCACTTCTCTAATAGAACTTCACGTAAATCACCGGTGATGTAGTCAATAGAATCATGACGAGTGTAACGCTCCTCGTGGCTAAGGTCAGAGAAATTAATGCCCTCAGTAGGACGACTTTCCAAATTTGAAATGACTATAAGCACGGCTTCAAGTGGATACGTATTTCTAACAAACCAAAGACAACTCCGTTTAGAGTTTGGTAATTGATTGATCAGGGTGAAGGATTCATTCATTAGTAGCAAAGACTGTGTGAGAAGCGCTTTGTTGTGAACGCAAGGTTCGACTGGCTTCTCTCGATTATTCGCTTTGACAATAACTTTCATGGCAACGAAAAAATACGCTGCTCTTCGGAGAAAAAGCTGGTTTCCCGCCTTCAATAAAAGCTTGTCAGACTGCTCTACATCTTGCGAGCTCAAAATTTTTTCGTTAATTGAGTTAACTACTTTCCTAACTTTCTTTAAATTCTTCTTCATATTTCTGAGATCATGCTTACTTGGGCCCTGGATTTGATTAAGGGATGTTTTAAAGCCGGCACAGATTCTAGCACAAAAAAACCGCCCTAGAAACCCTGAAATATATATATTATCGGGCAGCTCGTCTGATATATCCATGATCTCGCTTACTCGAGAATCAACCTGGGTTGGAAGTCCGTGGTAGACAGATACTAGTGAATCGAGAAATGTAACAAAGCCATATAAAATCTCCTTTAAAGGCATCACGGAGGGTTTAGAAGTTTTTCTATGGAGCCCTGCCATTTGGCAATAACGTTGAAGAGTGGAAACAGCAGCAGCAAGCCCATAGCAGTTGAGGGACGAAACATAATACATCAGGCTAAGAGATGAAATTGCAGGAATTGAGGGACAGACATCCGTTTTGAGCATATACTTGATATTTTCAACGCATTCATAATATTCTATTTTGAGTTTCTCAAAATCCGAATTTAGAAGAGCTACAGCTCCCCCATACAACGAGTTCAGTTGGATTGAGGCGCAACTAGAAAAGAACACTCCAAAAAGTAATATCATTGCGTTTAAATCTGAAAAAGAGATTGGGTCTTTCAAATATGATTCCCACTTCAGTAAGAAGTCATCACTATCGATAACGGGAACCATGGGAAATATTTCATCGAAAAAATGAGAAATTAAATGGTTACCGAGTTCCCTCGAAGGTATTCTTGCTTTGAGCTGTCGAAGACTTAATTTTTTTGTTGTGAGCCTCGAGAAGTCGAAAATATCATGAAGACCTGAATTCCCTTGCGTGATTGCGAAAACTTCGTCCAGGTTTGTAGACAGTCCGTAAAAGGGAAATAGATTTGAAGGAATAAAAACTGAGAGCTCACCAGTAAGATTGGTTACTATATGGAAGTTTTTGCTCGCTTTATCAACGTCAGCTTCAACCAGAAAACGGAGTGAAGTGTAGCTGTCTTCTGAAAAGTACATTCCTGAGGCAGGCTTTTTAATAGAAGCTTTTTTTGGGTATGAACAGACAATGTTAAGTCTCATACACCGCTCGCATTGGGGCTTTTCCTTATCACACTTTCGTTTCCCCGTAATGCAGCTTTCGCATGATTTCACTTCCCTAATTCTGGTAATACGCTTGTGTCCAGATTTGATCATAGGCTATGTTAACCAAGTACGCTGACACCAGAGAATGTTTATGAACTGGCGGGTGAACAATTGTAGCTCTTGTGTAGATTCATTTTTCCTATTGAATTGAAGACACTTTTTTTGGTCATCTTTTGCACATTCGAATTTTTATCCGTCTCTGCCCGAACGAAAAATGGCTGTGACAAAAGCAGGCGGAGCTTACCCCTAAAAATCCTATTAGACAATGATCACTGAATACAGCTTGATATCAATGTGTGTTCAGAGGCGAGCAATTCATTTGAGAGAAAC
Source organism: Zygotorulaspora chibaensis (assembly GCA_030565665.1). Taxonomy (NCBI): domain Eukaryota; kingdom Fungi; phylum Ascomycota; class Saccharomycetes; order Saccharomycetales; family Saccharomycetaceae; genus Zygotorulaspora; species Zygotorulaspora chibaensis. The sequence goes on along the minus strand of JAJMCM010000011.1, from coordinate 245,245 downwards.
TATGTTTCCTTCTACGGCTTAATCAGTTCATATTGTCTGGACAGGTTCACTTATTAGCATTCATTCGAATGGAGCAAGAACTGCATACGTGCACCCGTACTTTTTTATGCGAAGTCCATCTTATCCCTGCATTTTCTTAATCAGATTGAGGAATACAGCTTACTTTTAAGTCACATTCTAGAATGAATCACTCGGCATAATACCCAACAGCATTGATTGCGCATGCTCAAATTGTATCGAAAATAAGAGTCTCAGTCATTGTTTTTAGCTGCAACAGTTACTCAGAGGACTGGCACTGGAGTACTCGACTCCTTGAGTGTTGATAAAATCCTCTTACTAACCGCTGCTGTTCTAAAAATAAATATGTGAGTATTCAAAGCCCTTATGGCGTCAAGAAGTGACACTGCAACCTTGGAACGACTTGTGTATCTCCGATGAAGCTAAAGTAAGGTTCACTGGGCCACTCTTCCGGCAATGAGGTCGACGGGATCCGTATAGCTCAATAACAATGCATTAACTAATTTAGCCGCTCTTCAGAGGCTTCAAAATTGTTTGTGCCCCTGTATATTCTGAAAAGTGGGTGTTATCTTCATTAAAAGTCAAGTTTCCTTCTGTTTTGCTCAAGAGAAAACAACATTGAGCTCATCAAGAATGTAACAAATTGGTCTTTTACTCGCAGCTCTCTAGTGATAATTTTGAAAGCGCATTAGGCTTGGCAAACGCCCTCAATAAATGTCGTATGAAGACATTTTCTCCTCTATTGGGTCTTTTTCATTATTTAAAAATGATGCCTCCAAGGTTCCTTGCCGCCCCACAATATCAGAGTTGACGGTGTTAGTGATCAACCAAAAAATCAATTAATTTAGTTCTGAATTTCTTTCTAATTTCGCCTTTCAAATGATCTGCTGGACCTCATATATAGTCTTTGAACTAAATATCTGTAAAACTGCTAGTAAGGTAATATGTGAAAAAAGTCTGTTGGCGACGAAAAAGTTACACTATTTTGAGCATTGAGAATCACTATGAGGTCAAGGCAACTTAGATGCCCGATTGCAAAAAGAAATCTTTCATTAGAAGCATTGAATTTCTGCAAAATGTTATGTATTTCAATATAAAAATTCAGGCGGAACAATCTTTACCTGTATCTAAGAGCTTGAGTCATCCAAATTTTCAAATTTTAGGCTAACATTTAATGATGTGATTCCTGGGATATTTTGTCACTGTTCAGTGGTTGAGTGCTTTTTTATTGATGAGTGCAAGGGATACTCTTTGATTATTGAACAAAAAACGGTGGCTAATATGATGCATAAGCAGCAAAATTTGAAAGTAGAGTGGCAGGCGGAATCGTAACAGCTTAGCAGTGTCTGTCGAATAAATTTAGGTGAGTGCAGATTGGACCAGTCAGAAGAGCGTAAGGCCTTGTCAATTATGCTAGAGAGTTCTTCTATAGAATGACTCTCTGAGAAATATTTCATCACCTCGACCGTGAGGGTTTTGCTCAATGTTTTCTGGAAAATTGCAGCGCCTATGGACACACCAAGAGTACATCCTGTTGTCCTGAAAGCATAAGATATGGACGTAACTGCAGCCTGTTGTTCCTGGGGAACGGCTGCCGTCATAGCTAGTAAACCGACAGTTATAAGAACGGAAACACCTATTCCTGGTAAAATCAAAAGGCAATATTGTCGCCAAACAGGTAAATCGGGTGTTATGAGATTGATTTGTAACTGCCCAAAGATCGAAATGATACAGGAAGTCATTAAAAACTTATAATATTTCCCATATCGCTTCAGATAATAACCAGTACCAAATGAGCCTATTGCAATACTGAAGAAGCTTGGAATTGATCGCTTCCCTATTTCAACTGGCCCCATACCCAATACACTTGACCAATAGATCGGTAAATAATAACTGGTAGTCATAATTCCCATCATGCAAAACCAATTTGCCATGCTTGAAAATATGACGTTTCTGTTTGACAAAAGAGAAATTGGAAGTATGGGATCACTAGCCACTTTCAATTCTACATATGCAAAAGTACCCCCAGATAATAAAACAAGCGAGCATATCAATGCGAGTTCGGGAAGAGTGGATGAAAATCCAATAGTTGAAGCAACCATAAAAAGGAACAAAAAGGTTATCAGAGTTGTTATACCAACCCAATCAAGTCTTTTTAGCTTCGACTTGAAAGAAGTCGATCTAGAATTGGAGAATTCATTCTGTTCCAGTTGCAAATAAAAGAATATAAGGATGCAACTCAATAGGCAAAATGGAAGCTGAACTAAAAAGGCAGTCCTCCATCCTCCTCCATGCTCAGAAAAGAAGCCGCCTATGATACCTCCTGCAGCAGTTCCTAAGGCGTAAAAAAAGTTTGCAGTGCCCTGGTAAAGGGCTCGATTACGGAGAGGAACTATGTCACTGATAATGATGCTTGCTAAAGTAGTAATACCACCCCCACCAATTCCCGAAACGAATCTGCCAAAGACTAACCACCACACATTTTTACTCATCCCACATATTAATGCACCAGAGAAAAATACGATGCTAGACCACAATATAAGGGATTTTCTTCCAAAGATGTCAGAAATCTTCCCGAACAATGGTTGAAAGATCGCGCAAGAAAAAAGATAGGCCGTCGCAACCCATGAAATTCTGGGTAGTTCATCAAATTCTGAAGCGATATGAGGTAGCAAGGTTGAAATGACAGTATTATCAAGCGCGGAAAGGAAAACACCCAAGTACAAAGAAGTCATGACCACCCGGATCCGTTGTGGTGTTAATTCTGAAGCTTCGCTTACGCTTAAGGGGATTGCGCTGATATTAGTTCCCTCGTTACTTCCATAATTTTGGTTTGATATTTTATTTGTGGAGTCATTCTTGGCAAATAAACTAGTGAGGTTATCGTATTGCTTCCCAGTTTCATTTTCCGAAATAGATTGTAAGCGACGTAACTTGTCTATTTTGTCTATAGTTATATCACCCATACTTTGAGGTTCCAGGAATCATCATCATTAGGAATTATCATTATAAAGATTATCAGTTTAAAAAAAGGACTCTTATTAATACCCAAAGTTTCCTTTCAAGCTTCTTCAAGCGCTCTCGGGTTCTCTATGAAGGTGAATGGTTATCAGCTCGTACAAAAGCACGCTCTCTTGTCCGCTTCTGTAAACAACTTCTCATCCGCTTTCTTAGACAACTTCTCACCCGCACCCGTGAACCACTTATCATCCGCACTTACTATTATATTTTATGCATCTGCAAAGCTCTCTTTACTTGCATTCAGCCATAAGTTGTACAATTCGCAATTCATTTACACATAGTTCTCATAACAGAGCACACCCCATTAAATTCTCAAGAAACACTGTGCCGCACACCAAGAAAGGAACTACACCTATTTTTCTATCCGCTGTAAATTAATATAAAAGGGTAGATTTCGCCTGTCTCTGGTTTTTGATGTCTAATCAAGTACGTCTCCTCAAAAACTAACCTCCTAAGCTCCCAATGATGCCGCCCAATCCGCTGGATTCTTCCAAACTAAATATTACGACTGCGACACAGAGATCCGAGGCTCTCCCCAAGGAAAAGCTCAAATTTGGCAAAACTTTCACTGATCATATGCTTACTGTTGAGTGGTCCGCTGAAAATGGTTGGGATGTTCCGACGATTAAACCTTTCAGCAACTTGTCTCTAGATCCTTCGTCAAACGCTTTACAGTATGCCTTTGCAATTTTTGAAGGGATGAAAGCTTACAAAGCAGCAGATGATAAAATTGCTTTATTTCGCCCAGAAATAAACATGGAAAGAATGAACCGTTCGGCTAGAAGACTTTGTTTGCCTTCTTTTGATTCCGAGGAGCTCATTAAATTGATCGCTAAGTTGATCGAGTTAGACAAGCATTTAATTCCAGCAGGCCCTGGGTACTCTCTCTATTTGAGGCCCACCATGATAAGTACGAGTTCGGGGCTTGGAGTTGGAGTTCCTGACCGAGCGCTTTTGTATGTTTTTGCATCGCCTGTTGGTCCTTATTTTAGCTCCGGTTTCAAGGCAATCCGTCTTCAAGCAACAGATTATGCGACACGGTCGTGGCCGGGTGGCGTCGGTGATCAAAAAGTTGCCGGAAATTATGCTCCGTGTGTTTTGCCTCAACGTGAAGCTGCCTCTAATGGATTTCAGCAAAACTTGTGGCTCTTTGGTCCTGAAAATTACATAACAGAAGTTGGCACAATGAATGTCTTTTTTGCTTTTTGGAACAAAAGCACGGGCAGAAAAGAACTGGTGACAGCACCATTGGATGGAACTATTCTTCCTGGTGTCACAAGAGACTCTGTCTTGAGCCTTGCAAGAATGAAGCTTGATCCTAACGAGTGGGACATTTCCGAGAGATATTTCAGCATGAACGAAGTAGCAGAGAGATCTCAAAAAGCGGAGGTTCTTGAAGCTTTTGGTTCGGGAACTGCCGCCCTTGTAGTTCCCATTTCCGAAATCGGTTGGAAAGGCCAAATTATAGAAATTCCTGTGCAAGGAGAGGAGGGAGTTGGAAAGTTAACCAAGCAGATCTCTCAATGGGTATCCGATGTTCAGTATGGCAAGGTTAAGGTACATAACTGGTGTAGAGTTGTTGCTAAGCTGCGTAATTAAAAGATGGAATAATATTTTCTCTTGGCAGGCCTATTAAGTTTTTCGAAAAAATTCTCTACATTCAGTACTTTTAGCTTGTCGCTGTATACTCTGATTAAAAAATTCTTGTTCAAACAAACATATTTGAGAAAAAGGCGTTGCTTACGTAGACGATCAATGTTGACCTTGAAGATACGTGTATCTTGGTTCTAAACCTCATCTTTTCTATTTGCCATTTGTATCTCATCTTTTCTGTGTAGCCCTCTGTATATGACGTCGCCAATAGTCGTCGTTTGGCAGCGTTTCGGGCCGGGGCCTAACTTTTTATTAGTGCCGCCTACCTCCCAGGGTACATCCTGATCTTTATTATATCAATTCGGCCTGCGCTCGCCCGGTCTTAAGCTAAAAAAAGGTCCCTATCATCGAACACCTGTGCGTATACATGAGATTACAGAATGTCTTAACATCTTCGTAATCAGAAAAGGAATTGCGAAAGGATCTTATTTTGGCGATTCTTTTATTGATACCATAACGGTGAAGTTATTACAGGCATTTTATAGCATTTATGAGGAATGATGAATCTCTCACACCGTCTTTTCTTGATCTTATTTTAGCAGGAGCCTGTCCCATGTAGTTAACTCTTTATCCTTCTAGAAACTATCAGCGTTCTTCCATTAAAGGCTAAAAGTCAACAAATACCATGAGTGTGTGTAATGTAAATCCATAATTTGTTGGATGGATAAGAAAGCTCAAAGAATAGGGAGAGCGGAAGGGGCATATTCACTTTTTGAAAATAAAATAGTCATTTTATCAATGAATATGAAAAGTTTCGATATGATCATCTTCTCTCTCATTTCCACCTTATCATCGGATTTCTCCATTAGATGAAATCAGGATAACCTACAATGTAATGAAAGGCAACTATCATTGGTTCTGAGTCGTTTTTCGGAATCACTCCGCCGGAAAGATTCAGATGTAGCAGTGATGATTAAATAACGACAGCCCAAAATCCAGAGTGAATTTCTTACTAAGAGAATTCAATCAGTCCGGTTTGATGGCAATTTCCGATTCGAACTCTTCGCGCATTAGATGATACGTTAAAAAGTATTAGCCTTCGTCTATGTGTGTTATTGAAGCAAAATGCAGCTATCAAAAAATCATTGAGAAGTTCCGTAAATTATTCTTCACCCAAGGTTTTGGCATTGTGATAGCTAACGAAACGGTTTCATTTGGCAGACAAAAATCAATTCAACGCTACCTTCTGAAATGATACGATGAAGTAATATTTCAACAGATATCTATACGACGGAGATGCTTCAATCCAATCTGAGTAACATTTTGCTGTTTTTGAGTTTATAAATTCAAAACTAGTGGAGTGATTTAGTAATAATGCAAATTTGCGGCCTTAACTTTGAAGATGATTTCAACTGCCCTTTCAAAATATTTGAGGAGCATTCCCATTAGTCCAACCTTCTTTAAGAATTCTAGATCAAACAGAACAAAAAACCTGAGTCAAACTCGCAGTTAATGATGGCGGCGGCATCTTGACGTTCGGTCCCTTCAATGTTTGCTTTTATCACTCACCATGGCGCCCTCCATTCATTCTTTGTAGGTATATGTCTTCGTTTTTTTTACAAAAAACCGAACATTACTCTTCAACTGTTGTAGACTGATGCATGGTCGAGGCAGTTACTCTTAGTCTTCCCAGCATATTCAGCATTTTATTTTGTTATGTTGTGGGCTCTAAGAAATCCCCTGAGGCTTTTTGGTAAATAAGTCTTGAGAACGGGGGCCAAACTTTTTCCGCTAATATCAGAGAAGCCCATGTTTGCTGACGTCTTTGAGCTTTTTGTACCTCGGTTAACAAGCTCTACCGCTGGTCTCTTCTTCCTTGCATAAAATTTTTCTCCGATTTCTCGACGCCTTGACAACGCAGAAATCTGAAAGATCGCCGCCTACCCTTCTTTGTCCGTTTTCGAAAGCCGTAACATTAGCAAAACTTCTCCGCCATGTAGCATTCGTAACGAAAAACAACCTGTAGGTCGAGCTACATGCGATAGATGCTCCATTGATAGTAGTGCAGCTGACAAGTGTCGTTGAGATATGGGAACGCATTTCTTTCTTTCAGAGGCCTGTTATGCGATCCTTGATATCCTCCGATATCAGGAGAAACATTTTCGGGCTTAACACGAATGAATATTTTCATCGTCGTTATGCTGCGAAAAGCAACTTTCTCCCTCTGCTTATATTACCTAAGCGAGCAACTCAGCCGGCCTTCCTCGTTTCCCTAAGGTCCGCAAAACAACTGGTGGCACCATACTGGCGCGCCTTAAAAAGATGGTACTGGTCAGAATCGGGTACCCGCTGCATTTAAGTGCGCGTCGAGCTGCTGTGTGGAACAGGGTCTGCTGTTTTTGGGCGCCTCTTAACTATGCGAATGACTTTCAGAGAGCCAGCCTCCCGGATATGACCCACTGTCTGTAGCAAGTCTATCGCATAGACGTCAGGGTTGGTGAGACACATGTCATTTACGGCACTCCAATCCAGGTCGTTTGAAATAAGCTCAAGTCCCATTCAAACACGCACGGAAGTCTTATTGGCCTTTCCTGCGGCTGTCTCGGCTGAACAACTATTAACCATTTACTTTATTGTCTTGTTTAACACCCCCTTTGTGTGACGAACTTGTTCTCTTCCAATAGATTAGCGTTCGGAAACTCGCTTCTGGCGCTATGCCAGTGCGATTTTATAGTTGCATGCCATGAAAGGCGACTCGCGCACACGCGCTTCTTTGAAAAGCAATTCTGGAAGGGAGGCAGTTAGATGATTTAATTTCACGGGATTTCAACATTTGACGGAGTAGAAAAACCGCAGCTGCGAATGGGAAACGTCAGGTGACGATAAAAACTTTTTGGAAAAGCTGATGCAAACAAAAAAATGTATTCAAACATCAGTTAGGTTTCTCGACTTAATAACGACACCCAAATTTAGGCAGATTGGCTTTGATCGCACACCTGAATTGATGATCAATTGAGAGCTGCTAATTGCATACGTGAAACTAATGAAGCAGCTTCTAGTACTACCATTATTCTTTTGGTTGGCTTGAGCACTGGGAAAGCTGCGGAGTCAATAGCAGCGATGCCAGTAGAGAAAATACCGGCTTTAATTATGAAAGACATGCCGCTGGAGTTCCAACTACCAGGGCTTTTGAATTTCTAGAAATGCGTGCGGTCGAGGAACGCAATCCTTCTTTAAAGATCGACATAATGGTGAAACTATAATGGTCAAACAATATGTTATAAGGGAAGAAATAAAGTTGCTTGGGAAGGACTCGGAGGGTTTTTTGCCCGACAATTATCTATGTCAATTATCGCATGGGAATACCTATAACTTATACCTACCGCCAAGTATTTTGACTCATATTTAGGATGATAGATATAAGTACCTACTCGAAGTGGTAAAGGGTGCGCCAAAGTACATAACCAGTCCAACAGTTAGTGATAATCAAGTGTGAAGAATGGTAGCGTACGTTATAAAGGGTAGTGCACGTTAGAAGAACTTGCTGGTTACTGAGTTTTTTTTGCCAGCTCTCTCCTTCAGGAGCTTCTTCATGCTTTACTGTTATGCCGTTGTAGCCAGTTTGGCTCTTTTTGACTATTTTTAGAACCCAAAAACCACTTTCACTACTATATGGCGTCATACATGCAATTTCGGATACTTTTCGGCCACAAGTGAGCGAAGAGAATAGAGCGATTCTCAATACCTACAACTGCAGAACTGTACCAGCACTCTAAATCCAATCATGGAGAATAAGAAGGAAACGCCTGGCTGTGTATTTTCAAGGAAAAGGTAATACTTTGGAGAGTCCATTATCTGAAACCTTGTGACAAAAATATAGAGGGTAGGTGTTTGAGGTTCTAACCATTCTTGGTTTTTTGTGACTCACATTTAAAGCTGGATATATCCTGAGTTGGCTTGGCTCAAGGAAACCTCGGCGGAGAAAAATTGCTAGTATACATCTCTGACCCAACTATAAGATGATTTTTAAGATTTCAATCAGTACTTTCACCTAAAATTACTCTAATTTATTCTTTTATATTACAATAATACACTTGTTTAATACTCTGATGCCATATAATATACTCTTATTATTTCTGCATTTCCGTTCTTTTTCCATATGCTCAAAATAAATTCCGAGACCCATGGCTTGAATTCTCAGTAATCATCAAGGAATCATCAAGTCTTCCTAGATCACTATGATCTGCAACCAAAATCTTCACACTCCTCCGACTGATTAAAGGTCGAATTTTAACAATTGGAGCTTTTTAGTCATTAATACAAAAATCCCCCCACCATCCCCGTTCCTTTCACAATTGAGGGCCTTGATTTTGGGGAAAGTATTCGTGCCTCAAAATCACTAATTTACACTTCCATTCCAGGCTCAGTGTTCATTGCCCCCAGAAGAAAGGAGAATTATGTCACGCAGCGAGATAAAAATGCCCCGCAGTGATTTATCGCCTTCGTCCCTTCGATAGCTGCCTGTGAAGGCTCCTTAAATTTATGTGGAGCAAGTTTGTTAATGGCCATTCATTCGATTCAAATCAGTTTTCCAAGGCAATCTGGGACCGAGTTGTTCAGCACCCTCCTAGACTCTCCGTTAAATCTGGCAAGAGTAAAGCCTCTGACCAAAAATGTGTTCACAGCTCCCATCAGTTGCTATCTGGCGATATGATCGTATCCTTTCAGATACCAGGTCGAATTAAAAGGCGAGATGGGATCTCTCGGTTATAATAAACTCCTTAGGGATGATTCAACCAACTTCAGGCCATTGTGACTCTAATTTCAGCAGACAGAATCGTGTCACAAACGTTCTGTAAAATGAACGCCACAAAACAGGAGCTCTCTTTTAAATTACAGAGTCATAAAGGGATGAATATGCCGCCAGGAGTTGTAAAATTTAGAGTTGCATAACTCAAATCCGCAGCACATCCATTAAAATGTTTGAAGTAACATCACAGGTACTGGAACATTCTCTGCTTCTAAAGTACCGTTTCGTATCAGAAACACGCTTTCCTGTACTATGCTACACCTTGATTTTCGTATTCTAGATTTTCCATTCCTTTGAGCCAAGCTTTTTTCTATGGTATTCAGTTCGCTAACAACTATGACGCGCCAAAGGTCTCGAAAACTGCAGAAAAAGTTAACTTGGTTGAGACAATGAGCCCTCATGCACGCCATGCTTCGTCGATTGAAAGATTCCGCGAAGAAAACTATAAATCAGAAGTCAGTATGTGTGAGAAGTCATCCCATTTTTACCGCTGAGAACCTAGGCAAGTATCCACGCACGATGCCAGAGGATATCATTCCATTTCACAATCGCGAATATGCAACTTCTTGGCACTAAGGAGTCACAAAATATACGCAAAATGATACTGTTGCATATAGCAAAAGATAAAGCCTTGTTTGCACGAGTGCGTGGTGTCAGTGGAATTCTGGAATGATTTACAAGCCCAATTGGTTCCGTGGTATAGCTCTGATGTTGTTACAGAAATTTTCAAGGTTTAGTATATTCTAAGATAAGAAAAATTGCAACATTTTGTAAGACAGCTATTTTATAACAAAAGGGGTGAAGATAATGCCGATTTGGAAAGACGAAAAGGGCCAGCTTTCGGCAGCAGATTAGAATTTGTGTCAAAAATCGTCAAGGATATCTTCAAACATCTGCGGAAAATTACAGAGAGTTGCCACACTAGCAATTGAGGGAAAATGTGTCAGCACAGGAAACTTGACAGCAATCAAAAAAGCACACACATCTGTATTGAATTATCATGCTTGCAAAAATGATCACACATCCATAGCAAACTTCAAAAGCCTAATTAAACGTGGAAGGAATTGAATCTGTCGATCAGAGACAAAAGAACAGTTCATGATTGGTTCTTTTATCTATATCTATGATTCCGGAAGCTCAAATCTTGTTTAAGGTTGATTGATACGAACGGCAACGTTTGAGTTGACACATTTGTGCACGTCACTGCTCCTCGACTTGGTTCATTTATCAAATTTCTCCGACAGTAGAGTATAGATTAGAATGAATATTTTCTCAGTATCTATAGAATAGATATGGATCTCTGAAAAAGAAAGTTCTAGATATGTGTTGTAAAAGTTTTGTGTCAGCAGATTGTTGTGGAATTTTTATGCATAATGGGCTATTACGGGCGGATCACATCAAATGATATTTTTGACACTATCTCGTTTGGCACATCCGCACGGCACCTTTTTTCATACGCGTCTCTTTTTCGAAGCTTTTGATATGGTGGATGCCCCGAGATTGTCCTCGCATTTCATATCTTTACTGGCCCAAGAATCAAAACTGTGGAAACGGAAGAAAATGTGTCACGGAATAGCGGGAAAAGCGGACCACATTTTTTAAAAAATCTGTAAAAAACGCATAATGCTGTCAAAGTTTGCTTTTCTTCGCCAGTCTTGACTCTTATCTTCGAGGGATATCAAGGGTTGAAGATTGTATGTCTCTGTTATTGTTTTCTCTCCTTGCGCCTTTGAGTGCCACTTTGCCAAGCGCTGTCTCCTTGAGCGTTTGTTATCTTTCTCGATTACACTTCGGTAAAGCGATAGTAAGCACACAATATCACAGGAAGTGGGGCTGCCAAGACAAACAGCATGATACAGTGCATAATGCCGTCAAGAAAAGAGAAGATACAGAAAAAGAAATGAGAAAATGCTGCCAAGAAATAAAATGCGACGAAATGTGTCAATATAAAATGTGTCAATAGTTAGTGCACATAAAGGATCTGTCATTATGAGGACCTGCAAATCAAAATAAGCTCAAGAGGTGTGAGCATCCAAAATATATTCAATAACAAGAATATATAACACAATTTTATATCGGGACTTTAGTTTTTGCCCAACGACAACAAGGCATTTTACTCGACGAAGATGTCAAAACTCGTTCCCATTGCTAGCCCCAATCTAACTATGAATACCTCAAGGGTTTATGACGAGATAAAAAAGGAAAAATCATATCAAGGAATTGTTGATAATGAGAAGGGAGAATACATCGACGTTTCCGGCCGTGAGATCATTTCTATTACCAATGAGAAGAAGGCGGGACAGCTACCACTTCAAGCTTACATTTACTACGCTGATATTCAGCGTGAATATGAGAGAGCAAAGGACGAAGATGGCCTCTATGCTGTTCAGAGGGAACAAATGTATACTGACCCCCATAGCAACATCTCGCCCTCGAAGCTCGATGCGCAGCGTATGCTGCGCATAGCAAAGGCGTATTCGGTGTTCTTTTTAATTACCACAGATATTCTGGGTCCATCTAATGCTCCCTATGCCGTTGCACAAATGGGCTGGGTACCCGGGGTTATTCTTTATGTTCTCTTTGGTGTCGCTGCTGCGTTTGGTGGTTGGTTGCTTAACTTTTGCTTTTGCAGAGTTGACTCAAACAATTATCCAGTTCGCACGTTCTCTGACCTGGCTGCACGTGTTGTGGCTCCTTGGTTCCGGTATCCGTTCGCACTTCTACAGTTCATTCAAATGATATTGAACTGTGGATTAATTCTTCTAAGCACAGCGCAAGCAGTGTCGCAAATGCTGGTTGTCAACAGGGGTAAAGATGATTTCTGTTTTACCGTGGATATCTTAGTGTGGGGTCTTCTATGTATGATCCTTGGTCAGATTAGTTCTCTTGGCAAATTTGCGCATATTGCGAACTCCGCAGTGTGGATGAACATCGCAATCTGTATTATCACAATGGTAGGTGTCGCTGTGGGAGGCCCTTATTACGGTATTTTTGAGCAATATGGACAGGGTGCTCCTTATTTCAAGTCTGGTACTTTCGACCCATTGCCAATTACGCAATACGCCATCACTCCCGGTACTATCAGTGATAAAATCGGTGGTATGAACAATATGGTTTTTGCGTGGGGTGGTGCTACGATTTTCTGCGAAGTTATGGCAGAAATGAAACGGCCAATGGACTTTTGGAAAGGTATGCTTTGTGCACAATCGCTTATTTTGGTGGTATACCTTTTCTACGGACTTTTCGTTTATGCGTACAACGGACAATTCAGTTATGTGACTGCAAATATGGCTGTGGGCTCCATAGCACTACAGAACGCTAGCAATGTGCTCTCCATTATATCTGGTATCATTGCTATGGTATTATACGGAAATATTGGTATCAAAGTTATCTACCAGGGTTTTCTGGTATCGGATTTTAATTTTCCCTCCCTTACTTCGCGCAAGGGCACATTCGCGTGGGGAGGCTTTGTGATTGTTTACTGGGCAATCGCTTACATTCTTGGTACAGCTATTCCATCTATTAGCGCCCTGGTTGGAATCGTCGGTGCTTTTTGCATTCTCAATTTCTCATATACGTTTCCATTTCTTTTTGGCTTCTGCCTATTATGCCGTGAAGATGCGGCATTGACTGATAACTTCGATCCTAAGACCTTAAGTGTTGAAAAATCTGACTCCTATTTGCGCAACTGGTCTCGGTGGAAACGTGCTTTAGGACATGGAGGCACTTACCGCACTTTGGTGAAGGCATCGCTCTTTTTACTTTTCCTTGCCTCGCTCGCAACCTGCGGCTTATGCTCTTATTCGGCAATTTCGGGAGCTATTGCTGTCTATCAAACTAATCCTGCGCAACCGTTCACCTGCACCACTCCTGTTGGCTGAACCAGTGGTCATCGCAAGAAGACCCAAATCCTATCCAGAGGGAGACGGAAGCCTGTATTGTCAAACATAGCAAGCAGTTCTTCTGGGAATAAGTAATCTGTCGTACGTAGGTTGTAATTTTTAACTTAAGAATGAACCCATAAAAAAAGTCTATAGTCTTCTCTTTTTCCCAGAATAAATGATTGCAGAAGGGGCGAGGAGTCATTAAGGGAGCGATTCAATTTTATGGCCTTCACTCACGCAATACATAGCCAATGGGTATTTCAGAAGTATTTTAGAATAGGTGGCACGGTGCACCGTCGTTATTTTCTGCACCTGGACCAATACCTAGTATTCGTAAACTGTGTTCTTACCCATATTTACGGAGCAGGCATCGATGACAGTCCTCTATGATCCTGTTGATGTTGACACAGGGTAGGGTCGAATTTGATATTCTGCGTCTCTTCTCGGCCGCTCTATGCGTACTTCAAGGGATCTATAGGGGTAAGAGCACCATTAAGGTCGACTTATTCATTCAGGAGATATCTTGGCCGAAGGATGTGGATATACCAGAATATGATCACTGAAACGCCTTGTCCGGAAACGAAAGCCTGATGTCGTACTTGGTATTCTTCATGCATTGGAAACGTATGATAAACACGCCGTCTGTGCATCAAATTGCAGGTTTCTTTGTGTGCCCCCCCAAAAACGAGAACGCTCGACGCTGGACAACGAAATGCGAGATCTGGGTTGACCCTACGGACAGTATCAGTAACCTTGTAATGCCATTGATGATTTTCAGAATCCTGCGCCGTTTCTGTTCATTCAAAGCACCATCGTGGCCCCAAAACCGCACGCAATAACCAGAAACACTACTTTCGCCTAGTACATAATCCCAGCCCGAAACATTGTTAACCACTTTGACAGCTTTGTTGGCCATCACCGTTGCATAAACATCTGCCACATGGCCAGATTTAGACCATTCTCCCAGCAATCCCACCTGCGCAGCAAATTCTCGTGCGAGATTCCTCGCAGAGGTATTCAAACTAGAACAGCTTGCCGAACCGACGCCAAGGCGGGCGACGGACCACATGCCTTCCTGTAGCAGCACATTTCTGATAATCCTTGTAACGGACCCAAGGAATTGCTTTCTTTGTCCATATTGTTTAGTACCGCATCTAAGGAGGAGCAGTTTTGAAGACAGACATACGCCAGGCGTTTAGCAGAGCGGCTTCTTTCTGTACTGATTTATGGTATTGATTCAAGACTTTTTTATCATCGAGGTGATTCTAACCTTCAAGTCAAGGTTGAGTAGTTTTCGGCGCAGTCTCAGCCCAGACTTGTAGACGCTTCGATATTGCTGCCCGAATAGTACATACATTTTTTCCAGCTTTTTTTATTTACTGGAGATTTTATAATCAGCCTCCGAAAATACATTCCCCCGATCTCGATGCCTTTGGGAAGAATCTTGCCTTCTCTATGTAGGCGCTCACACCGATTTTTTTGAAGTAAATTGATAGGGCATTCACCTGTGAGTAGCGTGGGCAATCTGCGCCTTCTTGTCCACGAAATTCAGGCTAGATGTGTAAACGACCGTTTCATAAACCTTTGAGTTCGCTTTTTTAATGTAATTAACTTATGAGAAGAGTGCATCTCTTTCAAGAGTTTCTATCCTAAAATCATGTGCGCATGTACTGGTGAGATGTCCCTTAGATTTCCATTTAATATTACCACCGAATTTTTGTCCCTTTTGTTTATTATTAACCATCCGTTATTACTGCAGGTCTGCTGTTGATCTGAATTTTCTTGTTTTCTACTTGCCCAGGTTTACTTCTTCGCCTGAAGCTTCACGTGCATCCGAACTTGCGTCGACGCGAAAAAACCTTCTTTCTTTTTCGTTTTTAAGTCGAACGCGGCTGCATGAGACATGTGACAAGAACAAGGATCTTCTAATCAATACGCGCGACAATATGTATGGTCGATACAAATTTTCCATTCGACTGTGCAATATAGGCGGTACCTACACCCTCCACTATGAGTTTTGAGTCAACACTTCAAGAGCATTCTTGGGCTTGTTTCATCCCGTTTGTCACCATTGCGCTACCCGTATATTCAAATTATGTATTTCAAATGATAATGCATATCCCTGCCATGTTTCATGTCGTTCCCTCGAGTTCTGTATCTTATGCTAGGAAGCCAAAGTGATGCGGCAGTTCCCTTAGAATGATATCCCATAGTAAATCTACCTCCATTCTTAACTCCTTCACCTCCAATGATACCTTTATTCAAAGCATCACCGTTCTCCATGAAAACGTGCTACTGCATTTAAATCTCAGTAAAAAAACCTTCTTTTGAAACGAGAAAACTAAATATTCTTCATCCTGGCCTGATGTGATCAAACACTCAACATGTAAATTACAGTCCGCGTGACGTCGGGTTTGTTTTACGCTCATGCGAAAGTCATCCAGGGTTCTGCCGACGCGCTTTTAGACTTCGCTTCTAATTTTTTAATACCCAGTCAGTCATCATTATATGGGAGCTACATATCACCGCTTTCACTTTCTGTAAGCAATCATTAACGTGCTTAGATCTGAAGAATACTCATAGAACCTCAAAATAATTAAAGCTTTCAGTTATGTATTATGGTTCAAAGCTATCAATTTTTAGCATAATACAGCTTCATCTCTTGTTCTGACCAAAGTGAAATCTATTCAAAGGAAGTTTCTGTATCATGATATCTCCCAAAGTATCGCTCTAGCAACTAAAGGAGTTTAAGTTTGGAGATTGTTCGGCCCCCAAATAACTTCATAATTGAGCTCAAATCCAATTTCATTATAGTCTGCAGAAACTACGAAAGCTGAAACTCGTGCCTACCACGAAGGCCATTGCGTTACAGTCTTTTTGAGCTTACTTGGTGACTAAATGTGGCTCCTACAGCCGCAATACGAAAAATAAAGGTTTTTGGCAAGGTTCTGGCTCCTCTGAATTCAAATTCAATGGCCATTCCAATGTTATTCTTCGATCGTGAGATACAAAAATCTGTGTGGTTTTTGTATTTACATCTGCTTATGAAATATTGTCAGAAGACTTTGATGCGCTCCACTAAAACCAAAACAATCAAACACTTGATCCTCAAGCCAGCACTAATACTCCCAAATTAAGTTATATTACTGCTAAAAGTTCCTGGAGCACATTTTTGTGATTGAAATGCTAAATTCGGAAGTTTTGGAAGTCTCAGAAGTGACAGCCGTATAGGAAGTGGCTTTTGATGCTTCAGAGGTTTCAATAATGTATGATACTGATGAAACAGTTTTCACCACAAACAAGACTTAATTTTGCATTTGTGCATAGACATGTAATATTTGTAGTAGTAAAGCGAATGTACTTACCAGCTGCAGCTGTTTCGGAATAAGGGAGCGCGGCTGTGCTTATGAATTTTCTTGCAATTCAAGTTGTGGTGTGAATTAGTGCGGCATCCGAAGTAATGCTGGAGGCAGATGTAGCAGATAAGTACGTTCGACCAAAAACCCAGAAAGGGGTATGGCATTAATTCATTTTATCAAAAGCAGAAGAAGAAGCAGGGGTGGGCTCGCTAATAAGTGGATGAACATCGCACTTCACGAAGTTTTAACGAGCAAATTCAATGGGGAGGTAGCTTTTCAAAAAACCTGGGGAAGTGTCTGGAAGAATATGAACCGTTTAGACGACAATCAGAAGCAGGCCAACGATAAATACTTTCCAAACGAAGGGGCGACAACTCGGTAATGGAGTCAAGTGTCTTGGAGCTTTTATTTTTACGTATGCATGCTCCACATGCAATAACAAATGAGAAAGGTATTCTATACTGGTATCCTTTAAATTAATCTATCAAGCTGCAAAAAAATGAACTGAAAAGGGGCAGAATTTGCCTTCGGTGGCATATCATAACATTAATGATGCAGCAATAACCAGGAGCCGAGGCGGGGTTTTTGAAACTTTTTTTTACCAGCACAGACTTATTTATCAACAAAAACAGGGAAGCCAGTGAGGAAACACCTTCAAACAAGCAATAACATTTTATTCACCTGCGTATACTACTTCTGGTGTAGTATCTGTTTCAAATAAATTTTAATGTTTTTAAATCATACTTTTTGTTTGATTCAAAGGCATTGCAAGCTCTGTTGAAATCGTCTCCTTCTGATGCGACGTTGAACTTTTGCTTAAGCGGACTTAAAAGAATTCATTCCTGCAACAGCAAATTCGTCACTCTATGCGTAATTGTATTCGTTGTTTTCATGCTTCGATCTCAAACAGTTTGATTGAAGCGTGTTCTGGTGTTTTCCGGATATCCTGTGGTGTACTCAGTAGTTTTCGGGATAGATTGTGGTGTACTCGGTGTCTACCCCATCCGTGGCGCTTGTAATAGTAAAAATAAAATCTGGTATGGTTATTGTAGATAGTCCAAAAGTGAATGTGCAACTGACGGTGGGTCAAACAGTTGCAGTAATATTAAAGGAAGTTGATGGATTCATGTCATTGGAGTATGGTTCATGATATTGCAAGGCTTGAATTCTCAATATAAAAGACTTTCCTTGGAATTGTACATTCTTCAGATCCTTTCAGGTTGGTGATTCGGCTAAGAGTATCACTGCTGGAATTTTCATTAGTGTAGGAAGTAGAAACGTGCCCAAAAAAGTTATGACATCTGTCTTTATGGCAGGCAATGTATTCTTAGTCGGATTAGATGTTACATCTTGACTTCCCATAGAAGCAACTATGTGCTCATTTTAAAGGAAGTATCTGCAGTTAAAGCAGACGATGCTTCTGTATTAGCCCCAAAGGATAATTTTGTAGCAGAGCTTGAACATAAGTCAGATCAAGTTGAAACTGTATCGTATTTTTGTGTAGATGCAAATACCAACGAATTAGAGCCTCCTGAACACGTTCCGATGGGAAGGGTAACTTGAAACAAAAAGATCCAAATGGTAGAAACCGTACGAACTGCACAATATCCCCCAGCCAGTAAATAAACAACGCCGCTATGATAATCATTCAAAAGTAGATTACAGTAGAGCGATCCAATAGAGAAACATTAGCTTCGAACGCAGCTGTCAACATCTGCATTTCGATTACCTCTACGAAGAAATATTCAACCCAAACAAACACGCTGGAAGTAATAAACATTGCAGCTCAATCGTGTGTTAGTGAACCCAAATGCGTAAACATCACTTCCGGTATGTTATACACCCCTGTGACTAATTTGATAGTCAGTTTTTGCTTGATTGAATCCTCAAAAGTTGCTCACTCCCCCCCATTTTCAATTATTACGACGCCAAGGAGTATCGACAGTTATTCCTGCGTTGCTTATGAGAGCTGGTGATAATGGCATGTTCGCAAGAAGTATGATTGGATGACTTTCCCTTCTAATTACAGTCATCTCCGTCTATTTACTGCTTATGGTGTTACTGTTTGGACATTAATCCTCCCACGATAATATTACCAAAACTGGTACCATAAGCAAGGATGGATAACGCAAATGGCAACAATCTTGCAGTCAAGTAAAAAAGAAACATCTCAAGGGGCCTAATTAATCAGAGCGCACCAATTTTGAAAACCGGACGGAAAGCAGTTGTTACCGACCTTATATTCATATTTGCTAACCCAGGTGATAATTTCTGCGTCTTTACTTTCTCAAAGTATATGAAGGCATTTTTTCTGGCAGAAGGCACATTCTCTGAAAAACGAGAATATATAGTACCATTTATTATTGCAGCTGCAGTTGTTATTGCTTTACATTTAAATGGTTCATCTAATCCTTTAGGTATCACGGCGTCAATGGCTCGGCATCGATACGAACGGAAGGCAGTTCGGAGAAAAAGCTGTGTTAATTCCTTTTCAGTCCTGACGGACAAGTAGCAAAGCAAACTAGAATTGTTTTTGGAGCAGGGAACACGTGATCCAAGAAGTTATGCATATATGGAAAACCAGGTATCAAGGGATGTTTAAACGCGTATTTTGTGATTGGTAAGGTGCGCAAAATGAAAATAATTTCTGCATGCGTCACTCACACTCCAATTAGGAATAATCGAGAGGAAATAGTACCAATTTAAAATTGAAAAGCTGAAAACATGTGAAAGTAATTGAAAACAGCTAGATGTCAATTCATTCTCGACCATTTGCGAACTCTCAACGTCTCCGGCATATAAGCAAAAATCGTCTGCATTATTTCAACGGGGCATGCGGAAAACAAAAACGTTCGCAGTCATGATAACAATAACAATCGTTTTCAACGTTCCTATCTAACTTAACTATCTGAATAGGTCTAAAAGGATCATTGGTAGCAGGCGCTTAACTAGAAACACTAGCATCAAAGCTGAAGAAATTAAAATAAAATTCCCCTCATGGCCAGCAAGGAAATGGAGTATCAAAATAAACATCTGGTTTGATATGCTCTGACCCAACATTAATTCACTGCTGCAGAGTTCGAATAGAATTGTTCGTGATGCTTATTTCGCATATCCACCATTTGATTTCTATATGGGGCGTAAATTATTGTATCATTTTTACCATTTCTAAGTTTCATAATGCATGCTAGATAGGAATAGAGCAAAAATACACATATATTCGGCGCACTTCAGTCATTGACCTTATATTTACGTTGAACTCGTTAAGTATACTCAGCATGGGATATAAAACTCTGCTTTGCCATATGAAAAAAAAGATGCTCTTTTCTTCTTGCGCCTTTGTAAAAGTCTAATAATTTCTGTATCGCACAATGCTTCAACAACTCATTCATATATGGGTGGTAGTTGGTTTCAGATATGCGAATCTGCACAGTAGCGGAAATTCTCCTCTAAGGAACCTTAGAGAAGGCGACCAATCCAAAACTTCGAAAAGTTCTCAATTTCGCAAAAGTGTAAAAAAGATCAACGCTCTAAATTTGGGTTGATTATTTTCCAGGTGCAACATGGGGCGTTCAACGTCAATTCTTTTCTGTCCGATTTAAGTCTGAAAAGATCGACAGCACTTCTTATTGGATAAAACAAACCCACAGTCGTTCATAATAGCGATTAGATGCGGTACTTGAGTACCATTTTTCATATGTCTCTTTGCTCATAGTCGAACAAGTACTATTTTTAACAGAGCAACTCAGAACTTTCTCCTAGCCGGCGAAGAAGGAGTTGCAGCTTGCAACTTATTCTGCGTTGTGTTTCTCAACTTAAGCGTTCCTATAGTGACAAAAAGTATAAATTCAGCAGAAGAACTTTGTTACCTGGCACCTTTCCGGGTTCGCTTTTCAAAATACTTCAACTTTTTTTTGACTGAATGCTTGCTTAACCTACAGAATATACTGTGGTTAGACTGTAAACATTTACAGGAACTGTGACTGGCAGGTACAGAGTAATCCGCTTTAGAGCTTGATGATTGCGCAAATAGTTTGCCGCAAAAGGAGCACTTTTTATGAAGTATTATGGCGGGCTCTGTGCCACTCCTCGGTGATTCTTTTCTCTTTTTTTCGCAGTAATGCCCTAGGTTTGCTCTTGCACCTTCTTCTGGATCTAGAAACGATATATTAGGAGCCAAGTTAGGCATATGGCGGTCCATATTTTGCCGTATGCCATAAGCGCGAGGTGATTTGGGAGAACTGAAATATATCATATCTCCATGATTTTGCTGTTGCAACAAATTGCATCCAATGGGATGCTCCCGCGGTGTATCTCTTGAAAAATGGTGAGGAGGTTGGCCCAGTGTGATTGGATCGATATAAGGTGTCTGCATTGAAAATGAACTACGCCCTTCTCTTTCAGTATTATAACTTGAGGGGGGACCTGTCAATGAGGATATTGGGGGAAGTCTAAAAGACGGATATCGGTTATCAGCATCGGACAGGCAATCAAGATTAGGAGGTCCGCTACTTTGGGTTTGATTTTGTAATTCATTACTCAGCTGTTCGGACCTATAGTATGGGATCTGATAGCCTGCGGGCAAATTACCGGAGCTGTTTATGACTGGAACAAAAATACATGTTGGTTGATTTACCCATTGAGCAATCTTTTGCTGCGGAACATTGTTTATTGGGTTCATCAATATTTATTTCTAAATGTTTCATTGGAATGTCCTAATTTTTTAAAGCTTCTTCCGTTCTTTCAGTTGTAAGCAGTAGAAAGCTGGGACGTATGAACTTTGAAGTTAATAAAGCCAAAGATCAATCATGATAGAGCAATGATAGGGTAACATGCGTATGTCGAGAACCTCTCAGCCTCTTCGTTATTATGAATCCTCCTTCACCCTTTGAAAAAGAAATTTTTTGATTTGTTTCATTTTGCACTTTAACATTCTTTAAGTAATGAAAACCTTCAGATCTTGCATCTAAAGAGTTTTCTCCTTCTTGGTTCATATGTGCTCAAAATTTTCCTGTGTAGCATTTCGTTACTTTGGTGGACTGCAGGGAAAGCGAGGCAATTCTTTTTCGATAAGAGACTTTACAAAGGGCGCAGACCAACAAAGGAAATGAAATTGGGAGAGGGGGGTCGTTTTCTTAAGAGTCACCCAATTTGGAAAGAAAAAGAAAGTGAAAAGCGGGCCGACCAACGGAGGGAAAAGGAAAAGGAAAAGCAGAACTAAAAATTCACTCTTCAGCAAGACATTCGCTTTTGTACAAGATTCACGGAAGCAGTTTCGTGAATGTTTGATACACCTGCCTGGATCATGACAATTCACATGAACAGTGCTCAAACTGATGAACTAAATTTTGAGCGTTGTGTTCAGCACTAGAAAAAGAATATCAATGTAGAGTATTAATTATTACATTATCTGTTCGATAAATGTTCCCTCATTGGTTTGTTTAGACACAACAAATTCTCTTACGTTCCCGGGCTTGTTTTTACATGGTTCACCATAAAATGAGAATGCATTAAACCGGTGTAAAATTCAGAATAATGAGAGAGAGTTTCTGATTCCACGAGCTAATATGAACTTTTTTTTTGGTGCGCTTCAATTTGTCTCAATTCAGACCATCAATTGTTTACAGTGTATGAGTTGATGCCTCTTGAGGCCAACAGGTATCACTTAAAATGTTTTAGTAACAACTGGGGAACTGATGAAGTCGATCGTGCGACAAAAACCTCTTTAGGATGGTTTTTAATTAATCACTTCTGATCTTGACAGTAATCCTCATTAATATGAAGTGTAAGTAGTTCATGAAGTGAAATATTCGGCAAGGTCAGAACCATTCTTTTTTTGGAAGCTAATATGGTATGCTTAGAGCTGCATCTAATATTAGAAAGTTTCAAGTCCAATGTTTACGCAAAAAATTGAACACAAAAATGAGGAGAACTTATGAGGAAAAGCGACTGTTGAAATAGTTCAAGTGCGTTTCAAGACGCAGCATGCAGACCTATGAGTATATTGATACCATTACATGATAGGTATTGATGTTTCCGCCGTAAATTACAATCCTCTGCTAGGCCCATTTATACCTAACAAGTTTTCGCCTCCATTTTCTGCATGCATTCATAGTACATTTGAAAATTCAAATGATTAAGAGAAGACTGAGATAAAGACGGGGAAAGCTGTGATTTCTCGTGCATCTTGGCACAGAGACTATAAGTGACTTGAGATTAGCTTGGTATTTGTTGAAAACAGAAAATTCTGAAGTGGGACAATGCGGCACAAGGACCAGCAACAAATGAAATTCATAAATCTTTTAACCTTTTTTCCGAAGCATTCATAAGTGTTGCGGTCGGTGGCTATAATCTCAACCTTTTGCATAGCATAGTGATAATGCGGCACTCCCAATCTCATGAGTTTTTCAGCGTGGGTCGAAGGTTCCTGCAGGAGTTCCCTTTTTTACCGCAGTAGTTGAGTGTTGCAAGGTGGACACGCGGGGAACTCGTAATGCCCTTGTGCCAATTTATTTTTTTGTATTGTGCAGGTGATAATAGTTTTACTACCATTTTGGCGGGAGAATGATGCGGAGACACCGTCGGGAAACTTATATGCGATCTCTCATTTCAAGTGCGCTTTTGAAATACCGCTCAACACGTAGCTTCCTCAACTATGGCGAGAAGGACGATTATAGCTTAATTACAACAATTCTTAAGTCTTCGAGTTGGCTCTTACTGGTTTTTTTTAGAAGCAGTAACTCGCGGATCACTATGATATTCGAGGCCGCGAGAGGCTAATGAAGATGGAACAAGTTGCAGCATAAGTGCTTTCAGTGATCACTGAAAAAAAAATCAAATCAGCGTATTAATCTCTATCGAAATTGAAACTTGAGTAGGATAGAGGATACCAAACAATGAGTTGATTTTAATGTGCCTCAATGAGATTGATAAGGAAAAAGGAGTAGAAGTTTTATTTGCGTATTCAGCATATTGAGCAAATTATTTTCTTGATGATAGCCATTACCGTCCCCATGCCGGAGCTCCTAGCATATTCTAAAAGTATAAGTAATTTGAAAATGGAACCAAAAAGGAAGCTAATGTCAAACTGAAGTTTATGGAGTTTATCATTCAAGAAGAATTAGAGGGACAAAAAATTAGGAATTTTATGTTCTATAATGTTTTTTTCCATTTTCGATTTTTTTCAATAAATGCATCTCTCAAGCAAAGATGCTCATTTATCCAAATAATATGACTATTCAAAAATCAAAAGGTTCCGCTCGATTCATATGAACTATTTTATTTGTGGCTCTCTCCCAATTGTGTTACTGCCTATGTCAAGTGATTGTTGAATTTTACGAATAAAACTGCTCTCCAAAAGTTGTTCTATCTGGGAGCTCTCACCATCTGTCAAATAGCTTCATGACAGATTGGAACGGGTACCAAAATAGAGAGATCTTAACGGCAAGAGGGAAATGGATGCCATCCAGTGCTTGCCTTTTTTTACTCAATTCTAGTGTGGGAGCGGTTAGTTTTTTTTTATCGTAGGGCGGAGAAGGAGCAAGTGACCTTTCCAGAATAATTTCATAATGGTTATCGGCGCGCATACACATTCGCTTGATGTAAAGAAAGAAAATAAATCGCCTCTGCCTCTGTCTCGCTGCGAGATTTCCATAAAAGGAAAAACAGTTGAACCATCAAAATGATCCTCTACGCGCCTCTACTTCAAAGTAAAAATGTTTCCTCCTCTCCTCTGCATAAAACAAAAAGTACAGTCTCTCAGTTAGGAAGATGTGGCAGTCAGTTCGGGGACGATTTAAGAGAAAGATGACCAATGAAAATGATCCTTTTAAAAAGTCTCGCAATTCACATTAAGCACACAACCTTGACACCCCCAAAAGAACAATAAACAACCAGGATATCGTTGTCTCAATAAGGAAAAAAGAGGGTTGCCTCAAAAATTTATGAGCAGAAATAAAAAATTGATCAAAATTAGGCTCTTTTTATTGATCTTTTTGACCCTCAACGATAGTGCATTTTTCATCTGATTAAATTCGCAAGTTTCAATCAGCTTTTGCTGAAATTTTTGATTTGAAGTTTATTTTTTTTTTTTTTTGTTTTTCAGAATTTCGAACAATTCTTTTTCGCCCTTGACCCTTATTTTTTCTGGAGTCCCCAAAATAAAATTGCTGGCACAATAGACTATAAAGGAACTTTGGATAGAATAAGGAAAGCTGGCCGCACAACGTATCCTCACACTACCGTCCTCCCTCAAAAATGTAGGTATTATTTGAAAAGAACCACAGGTTCTATTAATAAAGTTTTTGCTATTCACTTTTTTACCCCAAACAATATAAAGATCATTCCGTTTGATTATTTTTTTGGTGGTATTTAGACACTTGCTCACCCCAGCAGTGCCTTAAAATTTGCAGAATATATGATTTCTAGCTTGCATTTTAATTTTAAGTTTGACTTCCTGCACTTTCCTGAATTACTATTAAAGGCAACCGTACAACAATATATGAGGCTCGGAGAATTTGTTGGAAATGGGACCATAATTTGAACCAGTTGGGACTCTTTGGATGAGTCTATGTTAATAATTTGGATCAGGTGAGCAATGGGAAGGATAATTCTTTGAAGTATGGCCCTCCTTCCCAAGCTTTTGTCGTTTTATCGAAATTGTGCTATGTTGAAAAATTTGCCATTTTTGCGGTTTGATACCAACCCATGATAGACAGCTGTTAAAATTTCTTTGCACTGTTAATAATCCTGACTTACATCTTTATTCGTGAGTGTGAAAATTTGAACCTTTTAATGAATGATATTGACGGCATCTGTTTTTACTAATGCAGGGTAATCTTACCACTATTTAGAATATCATGGTTTGTACTGGAGGAGCAGTATTGCTATAACGCTGCAATGTTTGGAAGGCAAAAGAGGCTCTTTTCTGTAGCGTCTATTATAGGATATTTCTCATGGATATAAAGAGACTGTATCAACAACTTTTCTAGCTTTCCTAATTTAAATGTTACGCAGTACCGGAAAATGAGTGCAGATTCGTGGCCGTATTTAAGGGGCAATTAGTGAGATGACGGATGGTTCATGATAATGATAATTTACTCTGAAATGCGTTTTACCGCGGGTCAAAATAATTGTTCGTTACAGGCAAAATGTAATTTCGAGATTAGCCATGCCGAATTCTGAAAAAATATAAAAACTTGTTGAGACAGTCTGGTCATTCGAACAGCTATTCTCGAGTAAAACTTTTCACTGTCCTGCCATTTAACAATTCAAGGGCAAAAAATCAATCCAGGCTGAGTTCCTGTTGACGTTGTATCGCACTGATGTAACGTGGACCAAACAGGAATTTACGATAATTAGAACAGCAGCGGCATATTCCCTTTTACTTTTACACCCTTGTAGCTTATAAAATTGGAGAAAATGCAAAATGGGCCGGTAGCATCGCTCGCACTTTAAGGTTCATCGTAGGGTTAGGGTTACTCGTATAGTTCCCTTCGGCAACATGTTTATCTCTCAGAAATACATGGCTATGACCGAATCATTCCTGATAATAATGAAATAGTTCAGTTTCAAAATTATTCCATTTTTTTCAAGGCAGGAAAGCAAAAAAGTGGGTCCGTTCGTCATTTTCGATTTTTGACATCTCGTTAACTTTCAATATGCAGCAAATTTATGTTGGTCACTTCATTAAAAAAATTGAATGAGGGTTGGTAGAATCTATTTCAATATTCTCTGAATATTTTTCACAGCTGAATCTGGTTTCGGAACTAATTAGGTTTGGATATGCGGTGTACTCGGCTGAACAATTGAGAATATTAAAAGTCCTCTTGTATTTCATTCCAGCAAAGCGTGATCAATTTAAGTACGATATGAAATTTGATTTGATTTCTATTTGAATTCTGTCTGAAGTAGGTACAGCTCAATGGATTTTATTCAGAAATCATATGGAGCATTTACCGCCTCATTAAAGTACACCGCAGAAGGGATCAGTGGGCTCTGTCTTCTCTTTCTTTCAGGAATTGAAGGACGGAGAAAAGAGGAGGGATTATTCCTGCGGTCTTGATTGTCTCCCTACTTGATAAGCATTAATACTTTTTTTTTGTTAATACCATCGAAAATAGACTTTAGCTTTCCGCAGAGAGCGTATCCGTTATACCTTTTGCTATGTTTTTTATTAATGAAAATGATCTTTCGCGCAACAAAAAAGTGCAGTACAGGAAAGATAACCAGCTTCCGTGATAAATAATCAACGACAGGTGAAAAATTCGAACACCTGCCGAAATGAGACGATCTGAAGATGCGAGTAACGTTGATACCTGCTGGTAAAATCTAGAAGGAACTCATATACTCCCCATTGCTTTGATTTTTTTACTCCTTTTTAAAGAGCGACGTGCCTTCTTATATTTCATTCCTCTTGATACACTGAAAGGAAGCAACTTGGCCTCTGAGATTAAAATAGTAGCTTATCATCTTTTGGGTTGAAGCGTTAATGAGAATGGATACATGCGTCGTTATCTTAACTCCAAGGTTTTGGGGAAAAAACTGTGCCTATGAGGAATTTTGTCGGGTCGCTTGGAAGAGTTCGTGTGTTCTTCGATACTTTTAAATACGAATAAGAACGCTGTTTTCCTTACATCTGCAGTCCGCTTTGAGTAATATCCTGTCGTTGATTTTGAACAGTTTTGAAGATATAGAAGTTGACTTATTGCTTGCCATATCACCGAGAAAGGAATATTTCTGAAAAAAAAAGTTATAAATTAAATTATATGCCTCTCATGTTCTTTTGAAATGTGCAGCACAATAATAATTTTACGAAATTAATCACGGAAAGCTTCAAGTATTTGTTACTATCTCGCAAGAGTGAAATGGAACTTGAACAGCCATTTTCGGCAGACCGGGTAATTTCAGGATAATGAACGCATATGATCAGAAATCTATCACTACAAACGATTTGGGGACAACCTATAAAAAACACTCAGGCTTCGCAGGAAATAACATCATATACCTTCTCATCGTCAGTGTATTTCAATTATATGATGCAGTGTTTAAAAGATTTAAGATTCTTTGCTGTTTAATCTTTTAATTCATCTCAAGATGATATTTAGATTGGGAAACTTCGTTTTTTGTTTCTATTGCCGATAAAATCTGCGGAAAGTACATCACAATTCTTCTGGCAATTCTCCAACGAGAAGAAAAAGCTTTAGTGGGGTAACCCTGGGTTGAACCATTAAGTTCCGGTTTTAGCATTTATTGGCACACAAATAATTGAAACGTCGTGCACTATAGAATTGCAGGCAACTTTGTTACATGGTCTACTAAGACACTCGTGAGGTCACAATCGCTGTTAAATATTCGCAAAATATTGATATTAAATACCGATGGTTCTTTAAAATACACAAACGGTCCCCGAGAGAACCATCAACTATATCGTAAAAACTAGAACACGTAGATTACAGACTCAATTCCACTGTGTCATGTTCCAGGCCTTCGTTCAAAAATTTAACATTAAAATTTCCAAATTGAATATGAATATGTCCGAGGTAAGTCTCCCCCAAGTCGCCGAAATTGGGCCAATTAAATTTCGATCTGATGAATGTGGTGCAGGTAAAAATAACAGGTCGAATGTCGACTTGCCCATCTGGCGCCTTCAAGTTTCACTTCTTCATTAATCAACAATTCATCAACTCCTTATCGAGCGTGTCCAGTTCGAGGCTTTTGTTGGCAACTTGCAGCTTCTTAAGTACACCCGGTGCGAAATTCTTGCCATCAAGTTCCAGTTCGTCGAGTACATCCGTCTCTCGAGCGCACTGATTCCTTCTTTAAGGACACCTTTAACAACCCTCAATTCTTTCTCTAGCACTACAGCTCTGACTTCAATTTTCTTGTCTGTAAGTTCTTTCAATTGCACAACTACCCACAAAACAATGGTGCTAGCTCACGCCGCTGCATCCTCATCAGCAACATCCAGTGCACTCGTGAGCGTACCATCTTCGATATCCAAGTTTTCGAGTCGATCTGAGGGCAGAATCTCGCCCGCCAGTTTCAGCTCCTTATTAAGTATACCTTCACCAAAGTCGAATTTTATTATTCTCTGACTACTTGAGTTAGTATAATCTTGTTGACAGATGTTCGTTCTTGGAAAATAAGTTCTATTTTTGAGCAATTTCTCGTTCATTTCTGAGCTCTTCTTTGAGACTACTCAATTTTGTATTTTCGACGATGGCTTGCGGGTGGCTGTAAACAACATATGTTGTTCGAATCTCAGAGCTTGAGAGATAATAAAGGCAACCATTGAAAATGCAGGTGTCAGCTATACTATACCTAGCACGAAATCTTTATACACGAGTTTCAGCTCGTCGAGTATAGTCTATGAGACAATATTTCTTTTTTTGCTTGACTTCATCATCAACTTTTATTTCCAACTGACTAAATCTCGTCTTGAGATATCTTCGATTTCTTTGAGCTTTCCTCTTTTGGCCCCCTCTTCCCCATTTTCCTTCTGGTTATTCAACTACCTAAAAAACACAAAAACTGATTCCTTTCCCTTCCCAGAGTTAATTTTGTTCAACACGTTGAGAGCATTATCCCTAATTTAAATTTTTTCAGATTTACTTTCTTTTTTACCTCGAAGCAGACATCTTGCTTGGCCAGCGTCACAGCAACAAATGGCGTCACCACAGTTTAAATTAAGACCTGTGATGAAGGCACTGGTGCTATATCGACAACGGCAACAGCAACGAGAAATCACCTAATTGTAGTCACCCCGATTAGCTGACAGACTTCTACTCCTCAAATGAGCACAGAGCTTTCATCAGCAGCATTAACACCGATATATCGTTAACTGATTATTCCATCAGTGTTTCAACTTTGTTATTCAGTATTTCTTATGAGAACTTAGAAATTATAATGGATGGACAGATTTAATTTGCATTGTTTCGTTCAATAAAGCATGAATTAGCGACGCTTTGAAGCGAATCTTTCTTTAGTTTCAAAATTTTTCGTCAACGGGGCTGGCGATATCGATATGTGAGATGCCAGCTTTATCTTGATCGACGTTACTAATCCTCTTGTTGTGCCTGAGACTTTGCATTTCACGTAACGTCTTCACATCACGTCTTCACATCAAAATCTGCCCTTGGCGAACCAAGTATGCCGTTACTCTATATATTACCCTGCTTTAGACAGGGTCTCCGGAGAAGAACCTTGTGCTGATTATCAATGGTGAGTGGTGACCGACTTCCGGTCCTGCAACCTCGTTCTCAACGGACATAAAAAATTATCTATATTAATTACACGTGGAGGCAGACTCCCTTTGCTTTTTCGGGCGATCGCGGAGGTAATAGACCGTAATGCCGAGAGCAGGAAAGTTAAATCTGAGAAGAGAGCTGCCAGCCATGGTGGAAATATACGGATGCGCCTACCTTTCAGGGCGGAAACGTCATGCGGTGTTTGTTAAAGTTAGTGCCTTTTTCAATCAAAAATACAGAATTTGTATACACACCCATCATGTGCCTGCCTAAGCATTTCAGTTAAGAACACTTGAGAGGGGATCCAACTTGTTTTTTTCGTCTTCGGTAAACGTCTTAGGATCAGAAACGTCGTAAAAAGACCAAACACTGTTCATGGCAGTTGTGAAGATCACGTCTTTTGGATCAAAATCTATGACTTTACCTAATTCCTTTTTCTGATCGAAGCTATACTCTTTCAACATTGATTGATATTTAGCACACCAAGAGTATCCATTACAATGCATATCCTTACGGTACCAGTAAGAAGCTTTCTCATGAGGAATCACAGCACGACTTGTATCAATTGGCGTTTCCTCGTAGTACACTCTGAATTCTTCCAAATCATTGAAAGCGCTGGTGAACTGTTTAAGATCATCATTTTTCCAATCATTTTCAGCTGCATCCTTGCTTTTGCAATTATTGCAGCCTCCATTCAACCATAAAAGTTTTCCGCTAGTAGATATATGGCCAACTTGAATGCTACACACTTCGCCTGCCTCTTCTTTACGATCTAAATTTGGATCTTGCTTCTTATGGTATGTCCCCACAGCAGCAGCGGGAACTTCATTAAAAGAGTAGGGACGACCAGCGACAAGGAAACCCAACCAAAAATATTCCTTGTCGCCCCATCCACAGTCACCAATTTTTCGAGTCAAGTGTAACATCATAGATATTACCAAGGGAATTTGATGTCTAGCTTTCGAGATGGCAAAGAGTCCGGATTCCATTTGATGTTGTAAATTATCGATGAAGAATCGTTTGTACACTTTTTCTTCTATGCTTAAGAGCTTTTCGCAATCTTCGTCCAGGTAACCTGCAGATATAAATGGAAAGTTACCAAAATTTCTCATTT
This sequence comes from Zygotorulaspora chibaensis, assembly GCA_030565665.1. NCBI lineage: Eukaryota > Fungi > Ascomycota > Saccharomycetes > Saccharomycetales > Saccharomycetaceae > Zygotorulaspora > Zygotorulaspora chibaensis. Next base: position 214,199 of record JAJMCM010000011.1, on the reverse strand, counting down.
CCAGCAATTTTGGCGGCAAACTTTCAAAAATAGCCGTACATTCACCCGATACGCCTAATCCAAGGACACGGTCACGGAAATAAATCGTTCCCGTTTTTCGATATTCTGGGCTTTCAAAATATTCATCCAAGTCCACGTAATTGATAGCATCAATATCCAAAAATACGAATTCGTCGAAAATGTTGAACAAGACAGCCAACCACTTTGCTTTCCAATGACCAAATTCGGCCAACCACTTATCTGCAATAGTATTTGTTACGTCCACGAACCATATTTCTTGGGGTGAATTGGCTGCTTTGACATAGTTGGTTTCGTAGAGTGACACATTCGGACTTTTCGCGGCGTATGATATTTTTGCTATCGTTTCTTCTGAAAGATCGCCCTTCTTATATATCACTTGGATAGGTAATCTATTACCTTGAAATCTGAGCGTTGCTATAAGCTTCAAGGCCATGGCCAAATGTGAGTCCGCAAAAGACAATATGATACCACGAGAGCCCGGCTCACTCATCTGATTCCAATTGGCCCAAAAAGATTTTGAGGGGTCGTATTTATAGTTAGAGACTCTCTTTACCACGTTGGAGTTTGCTTCAAACACTGGTATTTGACCTTGTTGTAAGACTTTGTTGTACGGGGATGTAAATTTAGGAATCATCTGGCTGAAGTTCCCCGCGTTGAACGGTTTCAAAAAAGGGAACATTCTGTGCTCAAAATCGAACTGATCATACCTTTTATAATTTTCATTACTTGAGCCTGAATCCAGACGGTCGATTTCTCTTTTTATTTTTTCTGAGTGTGTAGCCTTCACTAAGCCTGCATCTCTTTTTTGCGAAAAAATTTCCCCTAGATTTACTTTATTCGTTTGCATGAGGCATGTATCGTAAATTCTCATTCTTTCAAAGCTTAGAGCTATATTGTTACGTTTCTTAAACATCCGAAGGGTGTCTTCATCCACCATGACTTCCCCTTCCGAGTTCTTAAGTTTTTCTATATCTTTATCTTTGAAGTCTTTGATGCCGAACGTAGACGTCGATAAATCGTTTGTCCACTTCTCGTTCATGGTGTATAATTGGCGGAAATAGTATTTGCAACGAGTATCTAGGTCTAGTTCGTGGAAAGATTTATACGACTTTTTAGCCAGGGGATTCCACCAGTTTGTTGCGCGTTTATCAGCGACAGATTTATCATACATTGGAAGCAACTCGAGCGGGGAGACTGGAATATCAGAAATAGGGCTAAATTCAATACCATAAAGCGATTTTGCAAGGTTGTCTTCCCCTTTGATCTCAAATTTATCCTGCATATCATTAAGGATTCTTTGGAGACGTTCATCTTTTCTATATAATGTTACAGCCAAAACAAGCAAAAGTAACATCACGGCTAGCAAACATGTAGCAGCGAAAGAGCGGGAAGACCTCCTATTAAAAAATAATCTGATCGACACCATAGTTTCAAATTGGTGAATGTTGAGCCGTTCAATGTTGTTTTCCTTATTAAGTTCACTTTATGTGGATACCAACTGTGGCAGATTATCACCCCACTATGTTTCTTCTCGATCAGCGGAGAATGATATAAAAACCAAATACCCGTTCTAGGTGGCTTTACTTGAGACTATATGGACGTCTAAAGTTGTAGGTATGAACGTAGTTTTCATTGAAATATAGAAAATCGTAAAGGAACGTGAGGAAATTTTCTTATCTATTCAAACAAAAATTCAGCAACGCGTGGGTCGTAGGGAGGCCATCCGAACTTTTCACGCCAAAGTATTTCTTACCCGCCCTCGGGGCATGTCTTTTTATTTCGCGAGGCCTTGCGCGGGGCGGGCTTGGCGGATGCCGCGACTCCCATCGAATAAAAAAAGTTATTTGAGCATGATGTCCCTCCTTGAAATTTCCGTCGGAAGAGAGATGCCAAGTCAAACAGCTAGTTGTTTACTCCTGGGATAGTGAATGCTGAATATGTGAAGAACAATAACGACTTTAACTCTAGCTGAATTTTTTACTCAAGCTGCGACGGTAGACTCGCCCGGGCGAGGTATCGTTGCTTGGCACATTTTTTAGGTCAAGCTTCTCGAGGAAAAGAAAAAAATCTGCGCGCAAGCTCCCAAGTTTTGCTTAGACGTGAAATGCCTGCCACTGGGACAATTTTCCTGTCAACAGCATGAAAATTATCCCCACCAGTCTTCGCGACGGTAATCGAACATCTTCTGGAAATAAACAAATTCCTGTGGGCACGTTGATAGTCGCAATGCCGTCCAAAGTATGGCTATTTTCATGGTATGTAACCAGTAGCTGTAGGAATTTTACCAATAAGCCATGAACTTAGTTGAAATTTCTTCCGGAAGCAAATCTAACCTAGGTCTCCACGGATGAAAATATTCTAATAGCCAGGCTCCAGGGCCAACAGATTTGTCCCTTCCCAACCTTCCAGGATCTTTTAGCAGAAGTACGAGCTTCCTGTTGTCTAAAAAGAACTATTCTATCCATGAACTAAAGTAATTGGCGAACTGTCGCGTGCTTCTCCTCTCTCATGCTTGAAGTGAATATCTCTTTCTGAGATTCTTGCTTTAAAAGTTATGCAAATCGTCCAATTTTTATTCTATGTCTCTCCAGCCACACTCAATAAAATCAGGCAATATGCTTCACTTATTTTTCATTTGCATCCCTTTTCTCCTGTTACATTTTGAAAATCTGACGCCTAGTACACGTTTTTTAAGGTTTAGCCTCTAATATGGCTGTGAAAAACAGTCTAACATTTGTTAAAGTACCTTAGGTGCCAATAATTTTCAATCCGCCAAAGACTTGTGTTGGACTCGAATGGTCAGAGCTCTACGCCCGAAATAAAAAAGAATTCTTCCCCGGATGAGTCCCTCAGAATCATTCATTTGTTAGAACTTTGTTTCGAAGTGATTTGGAAAAATCGTATTAGTACTCGAAAAGCTGCTTAAGTAGAAAGTTCACTCTTCCATTTAACGGTACATGCTTGAGGATCCAAGCACTGCGACACATTCTTGAAACTTGCTCCTGGAAAAAACCGATACTCCTAGAAATAATCGTTTGATTTGTTTCAGAACGCGACGGTATCTCTATTATCGGCGGGGCCCGTGTTTTAGGTGCGGAGGAATGTTAAGGCAGGCGGCGAACTTCTGTTCAGTTGGTGGACGCCATTGAGGAAGTGCCAGCACAAACAATCTGCGCTACAAAATTCACCTCGCAAGGGTTGCATTTCCCAAAGATAGAGAGTGTACCTGACACGCTGTAAGGGGGGGGGGGTTTGTATATTCTTAGATTCGCTCGCTTTTGCTGAACTTGTACACTCAAAATGCAACTCAGTAGCCAAAATATAAAAAAATCTCGCATTCATAGACAATTTTTGAACAAAAACATTCTGAAAGATCAACGGAAGCATAAAAACAAAAGTTTCAATAAATGATAGCCTACATATCTAAGAATTCTTAAACTTGCACAAAATACTAGAAATCCAAAGCCTTATCGCCCCATCTTTCCGTTTTGTCGTTAACGATCTCATCGTTATGAACTGACAGCACAGCAAGGGATATCCGACCGCGCAAACGATATTGTAAATGAAAAAGATTGCTCATTAATCACAACCTGTCACTTAAGAATATGAAGACTAAGAAAACGAAAGTAGCTAGAATATACACCGGGACGCTTATGTACTGTGCTTTCTTAGGAGAATATCCCAACACCAGTTTCAAAACGGCAGGCAAGAAAGTGCTGAATCCATTCACTACGGCGTCCTGACAAAATTGAATGACGAATGAGGTGTCTGTTCTTGAATCGCGCAAGGCGTTCATGACGTAGCTCCATTCAAACTTAGTACCCGCACCCATATATTGCACTCTCTGCTTGACTCTGATACTCATTAAATGGCACTCACGTTCATTCAAAAAGGAAATTGTATTAAAATCTGCTGGTAGCCCATAAAACAACAATAGAGGCAAAGAAAGATATCAATTCTTCAATCATACAAAGCCATCTCCAGCCTTCCAAACCACCAGCACTTTAAATTGGGACAATTGCAGTTGCGATAGATCCCGAAGTGCTCCCGGTAGGGCTGAAGCAAAGAAAAATGCTACTCCTTTCGCTTGCTCCTGCTGCTTGTGAGCTATAGTGTTAATCAGCGTCATTGCTGGAAAACCCCCACTCTCAATAGTCCTAATAAAAACTCTCAACGCTAGAAGAGATTTATGACTCTGTATACCCATTGCACAATGTTATGATTGATCATGAAAAAACAAAGAAAGACATGTACCTCACATAAACTCTTTTCAACACCAGTACAGGTTGGAAGCTCAGCAGCCAGATGCATAGAATAGAACACCTAAACAGAGTTGGAGCTCAGAGGTAAGATGCAACTCCTCCTTCATCCCTTTTGTACAAGCATTAACATTGTTGAACGATCCAGTAATGACAAAAAGCACATGAAGGCTAACATTGGGATTAGCCGGCGCTCTAACTTTTTACCAAAGCATCTTCTTCCTTTGGACACTACACAAATCATCCTTGCTTTGAATGGGGACTACCTTCATATCTTGCTAACCTGCTCCATAAATGTGAAATCCCTAGACATGAAAAAAATGTCTACTCTTGTAAATAGTACTTGCTTAGCTCAATCGATTTATAATCAAGGTCTTGATATTGAGATGAAAAAGCTTGAACAGGTGTTCGGTATTTCAATGATCAAAACACCGCCTACCTCTTATCCGAAGCCCTATCGAACCCTTTGCAAAATACTTGGCGTCGGAAAAAAAAATGAATCTGTACTGATACCTCCTAGGCACATTTCATAAAGGTAGGCATCGGGAAAAACAGCATCAAAATCACCGACGTGGTCAGCTGAAGAAAGAAAGACCCATCATCATTAAAGTTGGCGGAATCATATAGAGCAACTTCGCCGACATGAGCGTCTATGTCGTATAAATATGAAGATGAACTTCTCATTAAATGACTGAGGATTGAGATCCTATATTAAATTTAAATTTTTTCAATCTTGAAATTACTCAGCTAATCAGAGTTCACAAAGAGGAACTTGATTCGTGGGAAAAAAATATGACAATTGAAACCAAAAACAATATTCGGATAGCAATCGACAGAGGTGGGACTTTCACTGATTGTATCGGTAATCCGGGCACAGGGAGGCAAGAGGATGACGTTGTTATCAAGCTTCTTTCGGTCGATCCCAAAAACTATCCCGATGCGCCATTAGAAGGCATACGTCGTCTATTAGAAGTGTTTCGGGCTCAGAAAATACCCCGTGGAACACCTTTGGATATTTCAGATGTCGGAAGTATAAGAATGGGCACTACCTTAGCTACTAACTGTGCCTTGGAAAGAAACGGCGAGCCATGTGCGTTTGTTACAACGAAAGGATTCAAGGACATATTATTGATTGGCGACCAATCAAGACCGAAAATATTTGACTTAAATATAAGAAAGCCAACCCCTCTTTACAGCATGACTGTAGAGATTGATGAAAGAGTCACTCTGGAGGACTTTTCGGAAGATCCTGTTAAACATAGATCTGTTCAAGATGATAAGGACAACACTGTTCTAGGCAACAGTGGTGAAGTAGTCCGTGTGTTGAAAATCCCGGATGTTGCGACCATTGAAAGTTCACTTAGAATTATCTACGAAAGTGGTATAAGATCCCTCGCGGTTGCATTCTTACACGCATATACGTATCCAGCTCACGAACAACTGGTTGGAAGCATAGCTAAAAAAATCGGTTTTACCCACGTATCTCTGTCATCAGATGTCTCCCCAATGATCAAATATTTACCCAGAGCTCATAGTTCCGTGGCAGACGCCTATTTGACGCCTGTAATCAGGAAATATTTAGACAACATTGAATCTGGGCTGACAAACTCGGAAAACACAAGTATACAATTCATGCAATCTGACGGTGGTTTGGTCGATGGTCACAGATTTTCGGGCCTGAAATCCATTTTATCTGGTCCTGCTGGTGGTGTAGTTGGCTTTTCTAGCACTTGTTATGATAGCGAAAATGGCATCCCCCTTATTGGGTTCGATATGGGTGGTACGTCAACCGACGTTAGTAGATTCGGGGATGGTAAACTAGAACATGTCTTTGAAACAACAACTGCAGGAATTGTGATCCAATCTCCTCAATTGAACATCAGCACGGTGGCTGCGGGTGGGAGTTCCAGACTTTTCTGGGAAAATGGTCTATTTAGGGTAGGCCCGGAATCAGCAACCGCAGATCCAGGGCCTGCTGCTTACCGAAAAGGCGGTCCATTAACTATAACTGATGCAAACCTATTCTTGGGTCGTTTAATTCCTGAATTTTTCCCCAAGATATTTGGCCCTAACGAGGACCAATCTCTAGATCTGGAAATAACGACTCAGAAATTCAATGAGTTAACTGTGAGTATAAATGAGGAACTGGGTACAACTATGACTCCTGACGAGGTCGCAAGTGGCTTCCTAAAAGTTGCCAACGAGTCCATGGCAAGACCAATCAGAGCAATAACCGAAGCAAAAGGCCATGTGGTTTCTAACCATAGATTGGTAACATTTGGAGGCGCTGGTGGCCAACACGCAGTGGCAGTAGCTGAATCCTTAGGAATTGATGTTATCTTAGCCCATAGATACTCTTCGATTCTGTCTGCTTATGGTATTTTCTTAGCCGACGTCGTAGAGGAAGCTCAGGAACCATGTTTCCTCTCATTAGAGGACTCTGAAAACGTAGACAAGATACAGAACAACTTAGAAGAACTGACAGAAAGTTGTAAAAAGTCTTTGGTATCTCAGGGGTTTCCTCTCTCAAATATTGTGTATGAGAAATATCTGAATTTGAGGTACGAGGGAACAGAAACGAGTTTAATGACATTGCAGCAGGCTGATGAGTGGGACTTCGAAAAGTGGTTTACAGCATCTCATAAAAGAGAATTCGGTTTTTCTTTTACTGGCCGAAAGATTGTTGTTGATGATCTCAGAGTAAGAGCAATTGGGAAATCTAATGTTAGAGAGGAAGATTCTGTAGATACTCAGCTGAAAAATTGCACCCTTCGTAAAGTTTCAGCTGCTGCTGAGGCTAGCTTTTTCAAAAAAATCTACTTCGATGGTAAGCGCACGAACACTCCAGTTTTTAGGATTGATGATATGTCTTGCGGCAGTGCTATAAGTGGTCCGGCAATTTTGGCAGACGGAACTCAAACAAACGTCATCCCTGCGAGTGCCGAAGCCATAGTTCTAAAGTCCCACATCTTTATCAAAATTATTAACAAGGTGAACAATAATTCAAACGAGGACTTAGCTGATTATGTCGATCCTGTTATGTTGTCGATTTTCAGTCATAGGTTTATGGATATCGCTGAGCAGATGGGAACTCAACTCACTAAGACATCGGTGTCAACAAATGTCAAGGAAAGATTAGACTTCTCCTGTGCATTGTTTGATCCCGAGGGTAACTTGGTTGCCAATGCACCTCACTTGCCTGTACACTTGGGGTCAATGTCCACGTGTATTGCCGCGCAGGCCCGATTGTGGAAGGATAAGCTGAAGCCTGGTGACGTTCTGGTAACCAATCACCCGGAGATTGGCGGCACGCATTTACCTGATATCACGGTTATATCTCCAGCTTTTTCAGAGATTACTGGTGAGTTGATCTTCTTTGTTGCCTCTAGAGCGCATCATGCCGATATTGGTGGTATTCTACCTGGATCCATTCCCCCAAAGTCTACTCAACTCTACGAGGAAGGAGCAGCCATCTACTCGGAGTTTCTCGTCAAAGAGGGTAAATTCCAGGAAGAATTAATCACCCGCCTGCTATTTGTGGAGCCTGCTAAATTCCCTGGGTGTTCTGGCTCAAGAAGATTGAGCGATAATATTAGTGATTTGAAGGCTCAAATCGCCGCTAATAATAAGGGAATCCAATTAATAGCCATGTTAATAGAGAAAAACGGTCTTGAGAATGTTACTAAATACATGACAGCCATTCAGAATAATGCTAGTGAAATTATCAAAAAAATGCTTAAGCAGCTGACAGTTCATTTCGGGGCCCGATGTTTTAGTGGTGAAGATTATCTGGATGACGGCTCTTGTATCAAATTAAATGTCTCTTTAGATGTCAAGAAAGAAGAATACGTGTTCGATTTTGCTGGCACATCGCCTCAAGTTTATGGAAACTTGAATGCTCCAGAAGCGATCACAAACTCTGCAATTCTATACGTTTTAAGATGCCTGGTAAATGAAGACATCCCCTTGAATCAAGGTTGTTTGAAGCCAATCACCATTAAAATACCTAAAGGATCCATTTTAAGCCCTATTGACGGAATCGCTGTGGTAGGTGGAAATGTTTTGACTTCACAGAGAGTCACTGACGTTGTATTGAAAACCTTCAATGTCATGGCAGATTCGCAAGGTGATTGTAATAACTTAACTTTTGGAACTGGCGGTAGTGATCCTATCACTGGGGAAGTAAAACCCGGATTTGGGTATTATGAAACGATTTGCGGTGGACACGGTGCAGGTGCAGATTCATGGAGAGGCGAGGGTTGGAACGGAACTAGTGCGGTTCATACAAACATGACTAATACCAGAATGACTGATACTGAAATTTTTGAAAGAAGATATCCCGTAATTCTGAGAGAGTTTTCCATTAGAGAGAAATCTGGAGGTCGTGGTAAGTACAAAGGTGGTGATGGTGCGATTAGAGACATCGAGTTCCGCCAACCTGTTGAGGTTTCAATATTATCTGAAAGAAGAGCAATTGCGCCACATGGGCTGCAAGGAGGCGAAGACGGCAGTAGAGGCTTAAATCTTTGGTGCCAAGGTGGGACTGAGAATATCATTAACCTTGGAGGTAAAAATTCAGTGCTTGTAAAAGCAGGGGACCGTGTTGTTTTAATGACACCAGGTGGCGGAGGTTGTGGAAAATTCGAATAGATTAGTGTATACAATGCTTTAGATCTTGATTCAGAGCTAAATTATATATAATAATGTAAGATGGGGCTAGAATTTGAAGATAGTCAGGGCTTCCATGAACATGGCGTTAGGCGCAAGTTTCGTTAGCTTTCTTGTTCCCACTAATGCGAAGCATAATTTTTGAATATAAGAGAGGCAAGAAGTCCGTAATCGCATCATTTTTATTTTTAAACACCAGGCCAACGTTCCTTGACGGTTGATGTGTCGGTCGCACTATGTAGCAGCACATCACGAAACCCCGTGTGTGAGGAATCCATTCTTTTACGCCGTAGAACCCCACCCCACCATACCTATTTAGATGTAGCGCTGATTATCGAGTCACTGACACAAAACTTCTCTTCGCCTGGTGGGCGCATATATTCAGATATAGTGCGCCGCGAATAAATTACCCGGGCTTCTGCTGAAGGGGGCATCACATAAGGTCGAAATTGACATGATTGGCAATGTTTCGTGATATCTTCCGGCGAATTAGCCGCCGACGATAGAGCCCAAGAACCATTGCTTTGAGATCTTAGCAGCGATTTCTTCTAAGAACCTTAAGCCGTACCTTTTATTGGTCCAACGGAAGTTTCCTCTACGGAGTACCGTCCTCTTTGCGGAATATCAACGTTAAATATCTGGGTTCAAGAGAAATTCTTCCCATAATGTCAGGCCTTGCGTTAAAGAGAAATCTTCTATTGAAACCCTTCTTTCAATGAAGATAGGCTAAAAATAAAGGAGGTATTGGGTAGTTGACGCGCTACAGCTTGAGAGTTACTGCTTCACTAGAGTGGATAAGTGAGGATTATCAGGTTATTGATGCATCGAATATTTTACTGCCGTATTTGCTTATTATTAAAGCGGGCCATCCTCACCGAACACTATCGAGGGCTGCGCCTCTTCTCCGAGTGAATCAAAAACTGAGACTGCCAAAGACTGCGGTACGAGTCCGAGCCTTACGGCGATCAAGGCTGATAGGTTATTGGAGAGGAAGCACTTAAGAAGGCAGTATGCATTCACGCATGACAGCTGATGGATATTATTCCCTACGATGTGGTGCTTTTGCACCTTGATGACCTGCACAAGCGATTCGTCATTATTTTACTGAAGTCAAACATGAAAAAATACGAAATGGCCCCTCTGGATAATTTAGTATCTAAGAGAGACTCACGTCAAAAATACTATCGGGAGGTTCACTGGCATACACATACACACCGTAGCACATATCGACCACATGCTGCAGTGGCTTGAAGCAAGAATTATAGTGGTGTCAGCATTAACACCACAACGACACCCGGGAACTATGATATGCTAAGACTCGAACCCCTAAATGTCAAGACCAATAGTAGGTATGAATTTCTGATAATATGAGGCACAGAAAACGTCGTATCATCATTCAAAAGTCATTGGATCAAGTCAATGGCTAAAGGAAAGTCTAAAAATGCATGCCAAATGTTCAGAAAGAAGAAGAAAATTCTCTAGTGACTCGCCATCCAAATACTGCCTCAAGATCGGCAAACCTCATGAATGCATTTTTCATAACAAGGTGTCTCGAAAAAAGTTCAAATTACAGAGAATAATACACTATGATTGAAGGCAAGGATTCAACGAGCCTGAAAATCATGTCAGAAACTGCAATCCTATCCCCTCTGAGCCCCAGTTCACTCAAAATTCTAATCCTCTAATCTCAAACAGGGGTTGAGGTCGATCTTGTTCATACGGAAGCACCTAATGATGAATCTAAGCTTGCGAATCACACTTTCCATTACCTGGGTGATTCTGCCTGTCGAATTTATCCTCTGATATTTAAACAATTGTTGATAACATTATTGAAATTGACCGACAATCTGCATAATTCAGATTTCAGGACTATATCACTGGATATCACACCTAACATTCGAGCTTTATCTACAGAAGTATTCCCATCCATCGCGGAGGCAAAGGAACTTATAGCAACTGCTTATAAAATGTAGGTGCTGACGACGTGTTTATTCAACCTGGTTCGAAGCTCTAAGGAGAGCTTCTGAAAGTCTAATTGCGTCGCTAACACACCTTTGGTTAAATCTTTTTTTTGTGTTGCGTGGTATCCTTTGTCTTTGGATTGAAAAGTCAGCTTTTGCATTTGTCCAAGTGGAAAATGCAATTCGAATAATGTCTACTCTGGGATTTTACAAGAGAACAACAAGTGCTACACGGAATAGAACGTTTCTGCATTGCTACGCGGAATAGAGAGTTTCGGCACTTCTACGTATACAATAGAGTTACCGCAGTTCGGTTTGGGTGCCCTTGAGCTACTAATGAATCTGATGTAGGCGTTCCTTTTGTTTCCTCCGCTGCATCCAGAAAAGGATGACAAGTTCCTTTGTCTGTATCTTTCGAAAAGTACCGCTTCTTTTCACGAGTGAGACTGGCCACGTTAACTTTTGATATCATTAAAAAGATTACTTACGCAATTCAAAATCCTTATTTCAAGTTGTCATTTAGTCCTGACACAGCTAAAACCTGTTGGACAAACCAGCATATTTGGCATTAAACTTAAAGAATCTCAAAACAGCTCAGCCATGGTCTACTGCTAATTCGTGCACTAACTATAAGTACTTCATCATGATTAAAATTCGCCCTGTTTTGTCCTACGTTTTTTACAAGGCAGTATTGAGGGGCAAAGGTTTGCATAATACATTCTCTGAAAAATTGTACAATACAATTCAAATGCAGCTTAAATTCGATATAGAACCGCTAATGTCCAGAGTATTAAACTTGCGAAGCCCTATTTTCAGGACATATTGACGAATGCTTCGTTTTTACATTGCCGCTAAGTTTTTGCACAACCATCATCCTGGTTTTTTGCAGCTTTTTGCCAGTCTTTACCCGAGTAACGATGTCATTTGGCTGCGATATATTCACCCCTTGATAGAATTCAAGCCACTTTGCGCATTTTACAAAAATTATCACAGTTCCAAAAACCTGCTTCAAACTTTAGTTGCCGGCTCACGGAATTCATTGATTTCACCAGTTGAAAAGGTGTACGAACAACATTTCAAGGCTATTCCCAATCAGAGTAGGCCGAAAAAGATGATAAAATAAAGACAGCTTCTCAATTAGATGTTTAGCCGATTAAAAACCTAGCTCTCACTCGTGTTCTGAATGACATGTATGATATTAATGACAACGCTTCATCTAGTGATGCGATATTCTTTGACAGTGAAGATTTCTTAAGATATTCCGACCCCCTTTTGGTAGATTGTTTTTCAAAACAAACCTTAATCGAGGCTTGAATAGAATGTCTCCTTTCGCATAAAGATGAACGAAAGCTCCCTTCACTTGGCAAGAAATATTCTGTCGTTTCAATAGTCAGAAGGCCTAGGCATGTTGAAATCTTACTAGCAATCGTCCTTACTTCGATAGCTTCAGTTTGCTTACGAGAGTTTGATTACGACAAACTGAAGCTTTCAAACAACTGTCCTTCTGTTATTGTGAAAAAGAGAATCAGCAATGACAGAACAAAGAAGGGAATACGTCGCTGCTACCCAGCACGAGTTAATTCGATTTAAAAAGCCTGAACTCACGACAAGAGTACCTCGATATAAGATGCTTCTCTTGCTCCAAGTTTACGGAATATTCGCATCAATCAAGAACATCCAAATCATATAAGGTGCATAGTTTTGTAGCACCTTTACTTAGAATGGTCATGCAAAATCTCATATCCTTTCGACTTTTAGAGGTCTAATATGTATTTGAGCGCCTGCTAGAGCTCCCAAGCGTGACTGCTGCTGCGTAGTGCTGCGCTTCCCATCACAGAGCCAATTGGGAAAAAAAGAACTCCGATGCGGGGAGTCGAACCCCGGTCTCCACGGTGAAAGCGAGGTGTGATAGCCGTTACACTACATCGGACGAATTTATTCAAGGAGTTAGAATTTATGGAGAGCCATCAACAGTCTCATTCTGTGCTTCCCAAGATCATTTATAATATTTGAGCTTTTAGCTGTTATCGAAGGCGAAGATTATCGGACGGAGGATGATATCTTTTGAAAGAGATCATTTCGCCTCCTAGGCTATCGCTGTGTTATTTCTGCACAACTTGTCGCGGAAACTGTACCACATATCAATTTTCAGCTTCTTTGATTCTCCACTTAGTGGCCATGGCAAAACTTGGTTAATAGGGGTTGTGAAGAGAAACTAACATTTCATTAACTTCTTAGAAGACTCTTTTACATGATTCTTTGAGATGGGAACAGTCGCGTTTAGCTCTGGTCCTTTTCTTTTGACTTTTCAAGTGGACTACACTCCCAGCTGAATACTTCGAGCGTCTCATATTCATTGAAGTTGTCAACAGCATTGCTAAATGTTCATAGATTGTAGGCAGTGCTTTTAAGTATCTAAGGCTTCTAACTGCTGGTAGGGAGGATGCATTGGCTCGGCACACGTTCCTTAGAAAAGGGCATTACCTCATCGCGGGAACAGATCGCAAGAGAAAAAAGAAGGAGGATTGATTCCGAGATTCACATCATCTATAATTCCTTTCCTCACAGAGGAACCATACGGCGCAAAAACATTGAAGGTTCACTATCACGGAGTTATTGCTTAGGACAGCGTCATCGCGCCACACTGCTTCTTAAAGTTGCCTCCGACAGTTTTCCGACCTGTGTAACAGTCAGCGAAACAAAGAAGGCCAGAAAACAGATATGACCTTGGAATCAGCGAGAAATAACCGTTCAGTGATAGTTTAAGATTGTGGACCTTTACGGTATTCTCTGATGTCTGGTGGATCAATACCGAAATTTTAAAAAAACACTTTCGGTTTTGATTGACGCCGTCAGAAGGATGCGCACCTGATTTCCATTACAGTCTTATGATAAGATAAGAAAGATTGAAAGAACCCAGGAATTCAGGCCTTCATTGCATTCCAGCTTGGTCATCAATCCGACCAAAAGAACCAGCACGACGCGCCAATATCTCCAACTTTCAACATAGACTTGAATGATTTAAAGGACGAGGTTTTCATCAACACATGGTCTGGTAACTACACGCGTATGCTGTTGCAGCATCATATCGCATGCTCTATCAAGTTGACGGCAGTCGCGTTCTGGCTATGGCAATACAGCGTTGGACGTTTTCTCACGAGGTTGGACTTCTCTGACAGCGATGTATCTTCCTTTTATTGTCACAGAAAACGCGCTCTATGCAGGAAGCAGGCGTCTACTGAACTTTGTGAAATCGAAGTTGTACGCGCGCCCGATAAATGATCGACACTTCGGACTTCGAGCAGTTAGAGTTGGTTTTGAAATGGCTCCACAGGGCTGACTTTAATGCTACTAGAATCTCCATCGAATTCTCTATGCAAGGCAGTAATAGACACATGTTATAGCTCTCTGAAGCAGGTTTCACCTTCCCCCTGCGTGATGGTAGACAACACAATGATGAGCGGTCTAAATTGCAATCCATTGGATTTCCACTGCGATATGGTCTTCAAGTCGGCTTCGAAGTATCTGAAAGATACTACGATCTAATGGGTGGCATTATAATCACCGAGACCCTTGAATTCTCTCTGTATATTATCATTTGATAATGCCACTGATGCTACCATGTCTTAGTTAAATGCATGGCTCTTGACTCGTGGCCTGCGCACTCTCAGTATTGATTGCAGCGACAGCAGTTTAACGCCATCAGTCTCGCGAAATGGCTTGAAGTGACCTGTGGCTTGACAGAAACAGAGAAAAATGCCAACCTCAGGACAAGATACGTGGGTCTGAAGTCAAGTCCGCATTTTGAACTGCATAAATCTTTAATATAGGACTGAGGAGTAATCTCTATTGAAACGCGCTCGCTCGATCTTTCACCCGTATCTGACCTAAATAGTTCACCTGTGGTCCATGGCCGTCTCCTATGGTTCTGCGAACTCTTCCCTGTCGCTACCGTGCATGGCGTCTCATGCTGCAGCACATATCAAGGTAAAGCGGAATCGTGAGCTCTCCACACACCTTATCAGGCTATGTGTTAAGATTAAAGATATTGACTTTCAAAGAGAATTGTTAAAGGTCATGATTGATGCCGAAGTCATTGAGCTGAGGGAAGAAGGCAAGTACTAACGATCATGTCGCGGCCAACTTGCTGCCCGCTCGACTTGTGTTTTTCTTTCAAAATACGCCTCTAGGTGCTCCATCATAGATGGAGCATCAATGATGCATTGATGCAGTTTGGGCTCTCTTCTGATGGGTTTTGATCGTTCTCAGAATCCTCAGATTCATCGTGTTGATAAAGCTGATTTAATTCGAAAGCTGGATCGTGAACTGCCCTGTCAAATGTGAGGTATTGTGCCTGAAAATGGCGGATGTTTCACAAGGTTGATGACCTTGGTCGCTGTAGAAAAGCTCCCCTTAGTTCTTGAGTTATATTTTTGTCATATGATGGCTCTTTTTCAATTGCGGACAAATTTTGTTCCTCGTGAACACTATCACCGTGAGTAATCTCAATTAATATTCTTCATCATTGACTTGATCGTCATCGAGAATACTTTGTTCCAGATCCGAATCCGCAAAGCCCTCGGTGTCATGAACGTTTGTTCTCACACGAAACACCTCCTTTTTCCCAGAGCCTGGAAGGTGTAGTGGAAGTGTAGATCAATCGTCACTTCAATTTGGTCTACATCCTCCAAGATCTCAGAATCAGAGCTCTACAAATACTTATGGATCACATATAAACACTGCTTAGGCGAACCGATCATTGTGTTGCCTTCGAGATTTTAAGTTTCGCCTTCATTTATGATATTCTTAGAATTTCCTCGTTGCCTGCTGCTGAAGTTATCGGGAGATAAATTGCTTCATAGTTGTTGACTTCCACACAAACTGCTGATTGAGCTAAATCGTATTGCTATGCGTTGAGTGAGAATTTACGCGTGCCCAGCCGGCTACTCGTCAATATCCATCAATAAATACACATATTCTGGCATTTAAACCCGTACCCGTATCCAGTACTGTGCCTGAAAAAAAATGTTCCGCTCACTGATGACGATGGTCGGCCTTGGCAAGAGGTGCGGATAAAGAGGCAAAGAATTCTCCGACCATGCTCGATGGCGGAAGCCGGTCAATAGCGGATAGAAAGGGGAAAAAATCTCCGAACTTGTTCCATTGAACTTTGGGCTACTGGACTGGAGCTCCAGCCGTAATATGGAGATTTCATCTTCCCTTAGAAAGGCTTTCGCTCGCTGATGACGACGGTCGGCTTGATGAGACTTGCGGATAAATAGGCAAAGAATTCTCCGAAGCTGCTCGATAGGCTCTGCAAAAACCTTGCAGACTTGAGCTTCATTCGAATCTGCTGATAGCAGTCAGGGAGCTATGGCGAGCAACTATATATAACCTTGGGTAGTTCGCGATAAAATCTGTTTTGGAATCAGAGGAACATGTTGTTATCTAAAGACATCATTGAGCCCTAAAGACATCATTGCTGCCATCAAAACATGACACTCGACAAAAAACTTAGAATTTCAATTGACCGTGGTGGAACATTCACCGATTGCATCGCCACCCGACCAGATGGGGATGACATTGTGGTCAAAATTCTCTCCGTAGATCCCAATAATTACTCTGATGCTCCTTCGGAAGCTATAAGGCGGGTATTGGAAATATACAGAGGTCAAGAAGTTCCTCGTGGAACTAAACTGGAGCTTTACGATGTAGGTATGTCTCAGTTATGATTTCCTTTTTTTAAACGGTTAAATTGCATTACTAACTAGCTGAATTTCCAGAATCTGTAAGAATGGGCACAACTGTTGCAACTAATGCCTTGCTAGAACGTACCGGCGAAAAATGCGCACTTTTCGTGACAAGTGGTTTCAAAGACTTGCTTCATATTGGTAACCAATCTCGTCCCGATATGTTCGATATTGCCATCAATAGACCGGATGTATTGTACTCTGACGTTTTTGAAGTGAAGGAAAGAGTTACACTGGAAAACTGGTCAGAGTCTAAAATACCCACAAAAGCTGAAGCAAACGGCGTTACCTTAGTAGAAGGTCTCTCGGGCGAGATTATCAACATTTTAAAGCCCTTGGATGTCGAGGATGTACGTAATAAGCTTTCCTACGCATATCAGATTGGATACCGATCGATAGCTGTATGTCTCATGCACGCTTACACTTTTAGGGAACACGAACGCATGATTGGTGAGTTAGCAAAGGAAGTAGGATTTACCCAGATTTCTCTCTCCTCGGAGCTATCTCCTAGAATTGGTATAACTGGGCGTGGATTTTCTGCAGCTGCTGATGCGTACCTTACTCCCGTGATCAAAGAATACATAACCACTTTCAAGAAAGGTTTTTATGAAGATGCCTTCGCCTCAATTAGCTGCCAATTTATGCAATCTGATGGAGGGTTGGTTGAATTTGACAACTTGTCCGGTCTACGTGCTATTTTATCTGGACCAGCGGGCGGTGTAGTTGGCTATTCTTCCACAACGTACGACAAAGAACTCAACATACCTGTCATCGGCTTTGATATGGGTGGCACGTCTACTGATGTTTCCAGATATGGTGGCAGCTATGAACATATATTTGAAACAACTACCGCCGGAGTTACAATCCAGTCACCCCAGCTGGATATCAATACTGTTGCCGCCGGAGGTGGAAGTGTCCTACATTGGAAGAACGGTCTTTTTACCGTCGGTCCGGATAGCGCCAGTGCCCACCCCGGTCCAGCTTGCTACCGAAAAGGAGGTCCCCTCACAATCACAGATGCCAATCTGGTTTTAGGCAGGCTAGTCCTTGAGAAATTCCCCGCTATGTTCGGACCCACCGAAGATCAGCCGTTAGATCTTGAAAAATCACTGAAGAAGTTTGCAAGCGTTACTGCGCAAATCAATAAAGACACGGGAAAGAGCTTAACTCTCTATGATGTTGCTGAGGGATTTTTAAAGGTGGCCAACGAGGCAATGTGTCGCCCAATTCGAACATTGACCGAGGCTCGTGGCCATGATGCTGCCAAGCACATCCTCTCTTCCTTTGGTGGTGCTGGTGGTCAGCACGCCTGTTTTATTGCTCAAAATTTGGGCGTTACAAAGGTGGTCATCCACCAATATTCGTCCCTGCTGTCAGCTTACGGGATTTCCCTGGCCGATACTATCAACGAGGAGCAGGTTCCCTGTGCTCACGAATTCAATGTCAAAAATAGCGAATATTTCAAGGAATCTTTACAGGATCTGGCCAGCACGTCAGAATCAAAGCTTGAAACTTCTGGTTTTAGCGGGGAGTTCGTCACTACGGATATGTTCTTGAACATGAGATACAAAGGATCTTCTTCCTCCATAATGATCCAGAAGCCGGAAGGA
The DNA here is from genome assembly GCA_030565665.1 of Zygotorulaspora chibaensis. NCBI lineage: Eukaryota > Fungi > Ascomycota > Saccharomycetes > Saccharomycetales > Saccharomycetaceae > Zygotorulaspora > Zygotorulaspora chibaensis. The sequence continues at coordinate 195,930 of JAJMCM010000011.1, read as the reverse complement.
TCATGGGATTTTGAACATGAATTTGCATCGACGCATAAGCGCGAGTTTGGATTTACCTCGGACAGGCCCATCATTGTGGATGATATACGTGTGCGTTCAATTGGAAAAGTCACACGCTCAGCCCTGGTTTCGCCTCTCCGCGAGCTGCAAGGTTTGACTTTATCTGCTGCAACACCCGAATCGGAGACCAAAGTATTTTTTGGGGAGTCATTTATTAATACCCCCACATTTTCTCTTCAACAATTGGCAGTTGGTAACAAGATTATCGGACCAGCGCTACTAGCTGACAAAACTCAGACTATCGTGGTTACTCCTGGAGCAACGGCGTACATTTTAAGCTCTTCAGTCTACATTGATGTCCAGAAGGTTGATAATTTAGGAGGCGACCATAATGAGGTTGATCCAGTTCAATTGTCCATTTTTAATCACCGATTCATGGGAGTTGCCGAACAGATGGGAAGAGCTCTCCAGAAGACTAGTATAAGCACCAATATTAAGGAGAGGCTTGACTTCACATGTTCCGTTTTTTCACCTTCAGGTGGACTTGTGGCAAATGCTCCACACGTTCCAGCGATGATCGGCTCAATGGCCTTCGCAGTGAAATGGCAAATAGAGCACTGGAAAGATCAAATTCGCGACGGGGATGTGATATTGTCGAACGCACCTGAAGCTGGTGGAACCCATCTGCCTGATCTAACAGTGATTACCCCCGTGTTCGACTCCAACGGAGAAATCATTTTCTGGACAGCTTCTCGGGGTCATCACGCAGACATCGGTGGTACTCTTCCCGGTTCCATGCCTCCCAACTCTCGAGAGCTATGGGAGGAGGGGGCATTCTTTAAAGCTTTTAAACTCGTGGAAAACGGTGAGTTCAAAGAGGAGGAGCTAACAGAAATCCTCTACACAAAGCCTAATGATGTCGAGGGCTCTAGTGGCTCTCGTTGTTTGAATGATAACATAGCAGATTTGAAGGCTCAAATTGCCGCTAACAAGAAGGGTGTGGACTTGATTAGGTCGTTGATGGTCGAATACGGTCAAGACGTGGTGCACTTATACATGGAAATGATTCAAAAGTCGTCTGAACTTGCTATAAGAAACCTATTAAAGACAGTTTATGAGAGCTTTGGATCAGAACCTTTGGAAGGTGAGGACTATATGGATGATGGAACTCCGATCCATCTCAAAGTGACGATTCATCCGGAAGACTGGTCTGCCGATTTTGATTTCACAGGCACAGGACCTGAAGTGTACGCTAATTGGAATGCGCCTATTGCGATCACGCATTCGTCAATTATTTTCAGCTTGAGGTGCATGGTGAATGCGGACATCCCGCTCAACCAAGGATGCATTGCCCCCATCAACGTCATTGTTCCAGAAGGGTGCTTTTTGCAACCGAGCGCTCAAGCCGCATGTTGCGCCGGGAATGTCCTAACTTCCCAAAGACTGACAGATACTGTATTCAAAGTATTCCAATACTGTGGTGCCAGCCAGGGTTGCATGAATAATTTCACTTTTGGTATTGATGGGAAAAATGGATTTGGTTACTACGAGACAATTTGTGGTGGCAGTGGTGCTGGTCCAACATGGGATGGAACCAGCGGGGTACATACAAACATGACCAACACACGTATCACAGATCCGGAAATCTTGGAAAGACGATATCCTGTGATTTTGAGACAGTTCGGGATTCGAGAGGGGAGCAACGGTTCTGGAAAACACGTGGGTGGATGCGGCGTCATACGTGAGATAGAGTTTGGCACTCCCATGGTCGCGTCAATTCTTTCAGAGAGGCGTACTTTCCAACCCTATGGGATGGCTGGTGGTGAACCCGGTGCTCGAGGTAAGAATCTCTGGTTGAAAGGTGATGGCCGTAAGGTTAACATCGGAAGCAAGGGTAGTGTCAAAGTGAAGAAAGGCGATAGGATACAAATTTTGACCCCGGGTGGTGGAGGATATGGTCCAAAGCAAGAAAAAGAGACTTCTAAATCCAAGCCTATGAAAGCATCCTTTGTTCCAAGGGCAAATGGTACAGTGGATATCATCAAAAGCTTAGGAGAGTCAAATTAACCTGCATATGTTGCATCTTCCACATGCAAAATAGCGTTAGTATTCATTAGTTTAGTATAAGTTTTTTCTTACGTTTAAAAGTCAAGAGTTTTCAGCCTGCGTGTATTATTCTAACGATATTTTAGATGCAGAATTCAAAACTTTTCGAAATCCGTAGACGATATTGCAGCTCAAGTTATCGCACACGCTCATAACCCCTTGTGAGCGGAATATAAAGTAATCAGTCTTCTATGATCAACTGCGAGTGACCCAAAATCTCTTAAATTTTGAATGTTCTGAGCACAGATGTAGGAATGAACCCACTGGTATGCTTCTTATATTTTATGTACATCACTTTATAAACATGACCTACCTATTGTATCTTCCAGATGATCGAGAGTTCTCATTACGAGCAATTGTACGAATCGTGAAAATGGCGACCTCTAACCCCTACTTTACCGATGAGTGGAAAACTAATAAACTATCAGTAAACAGCTGGTGATATTCCTCGTGGCGTCCTACCTCGTTGGCAAATACCATCAGAGTCATACGGAAGTGTACATCCTCACAAGAACATGGGCTATATATTACACTCGGCCTGGACCCATAGAATATTACGGTAGGATGCGATAGTAAACTTTAAAACTGCGGCGCAATTAACATAAAATACGGAGCTCTGTTTTTTTAACATGCCTCGAGCACAGACATGCGCATCGGAAATAGTCTTCAGAAAATGGGTAAGATCATCTCCAGTCTAGATACATAAATGCACGCTGAAAAATATTGTTTCTTAAATTCAGTGGATAAAATTTACCGAAATCAAACGCAGAACATCTATGGCGCTGGAATAGAGCCTTCCAATTTTCAACTCGCGGTTAATTAGACCAAAGCTCTTGAGAAACTTCATATGTATGAATGAAGCAAAATTGCATCTAGGAGACCTCTTTCAGCAGTGGAAATTCAATTATACTGAAATGGCGAGAAATTTTACAATCAATCCATCGGAGCATCCTCAGGCCACAATAACCTTTAGACCGGTTTTTACATCAGAGCATTCTGCCCTCGTCATACGGAAATCTATAACATTTTTTTGGTCGATTTTGCGCTCACATGCATCGCATGTCGCTTCTGGAATAAATTGTAGTGTTTTGTTGAAGAAACATTTTCTATTTTTCTTTGTCGGCTGAATATTTCAAAATCTCCGACAAACAAGTAAGAGTTAATAAAAGAAAGCCACTGCATCTGTTGCAATGAACCACTGCCATAGATTATTGGATTCTCGAAATGCTCAATTATCAATCCATTCCATGAGTAAGAGGAGATCAAAAAAAGCCTGTGAGACGTGCAAGCGTCGAAAGAAAAGATGCTCAGGTGGATTGCCGTGTGATTATTGCATAAAAATTGATAAGCCTCAAGAATGTGAATATCACACTAGAGTATCGAGCAAAACGATAAAAATCACAGAAAAATATCTCCTGAGCTTGAAGACAAGGATCAGGAATCTGGAGCATGAATTGAATAACACAACTAGTCCCTGCGAAAGTGAGTATTTACCCGATACCAATTCACCTATGTCTAGCGAATGCGAACATGCTGCCGCTACAAATGAATTGCCATCTGGTAATTCGGAAGTCTCCTTTAATGTCAGTAATTATTATTTGGGAGATTCAGCCTGTGCAAAATATCTTTTCAAATTGAAACAACTGTTAATGAGGTCCTGCCACATGACCAGTGATGTCAGCAATTCAGATTACAGGACTATATCTCTTGATACATCACCAAAAATTTCTTCAATTGAAGCGATAGCTGCTGAAGTTTGTCCACCCATTGAAGAGGCAAAAAAATGGATCTCCGCAGCCTCTAAAATTATTGGCGCAGATTATATGTTCATTGAGCCAAATTACGAAAAGGATATCTTAGAATCCATAATTTACAACAACGAGATAAATCATGAAAATTTCGTAGCATATGCTACAGAACTGACAAGGTTTTTTACCTACTTAGCGCTTGGTCGTCTATTCAATGAAGACAGCTCTCCCGAGAACGCTCGATCTAAGTTCCCAGGTCTACTATATTTCGAAACAGCTCTGAAATTGCAAGGAGAGCTTTTAAAAGTTTACGACCAGGTTGCGAATAGCTCGTTAGCTCAGTCATTCCTTTATGTCGCGTTTTATGCTTTATCGTTAGATAAACCGTCTTTCGCCTTCATTCTGTTGGGAAACGCCATTCGAATGATGTTTACACTGGGTCACCATAGGAGAGCTACGAATTCTATAAATAACAGAGTTTTTTGGCTGTGCTACGTGTATGATAGACTTGTCGCCGTGAGGTTTGGATTTCCTCTGACAATTAATGAGTTAGATATCGAAATTCCTCTGCTTGCAGAGGCCGATAACACGTTTTTCTCCGTATCTCTCGACATTTACCACTTTGTCTCTCAGGTGAAACTCGCCAAGATAACGACCCAAATTGTTAAAAAGATATATACGCGAAATTCGGTGTCTTTCATACAAAACTGTCATGCAGTGTTGAAACTGCTTAAGAATTGGCTAGACGACCTTCCATCTGACTTGAAGCTAGACTATAACAATTTCACTGGACGGTCGAGATCAACAATCAACCTTCATATCAACTACAACTATTCCATAATAATAACTACTCGCCCTGTTCTGTTTTATGTTTTCAACAAGGTTGTAACGACCGGTAAGAGTGCCGAGGAGCTATTTTCGAAACAAACTCTTAGTATAGTTCAAATATTGTTGGAATCTAGTGTTCAAGCTGCTCAAATCCAAAGCTTAGTGCTCACGAAGCTCTATTATGAGGGAAGGATGGTAAATGCATCTTTCCTAGACTGTCACTATGTATTCAATGCTTCAATTATTTTGATATTTGCAGTATGTTGTGATGCGATGCCGAACTATACTATTAGTTTTGGCTGCGACATTTCAATTTTATTTGAAAGACTTCAGATTAATTTGAAAGTTCTCCAACGCCTATCGCAGTATAATCTCTCAGCTTGCAATTTCAACAAGCAACTTACTGAAATAATAGAGCTCATTAGCTCTCAAGAAGTGCAAACTATTTTAAAAGGATTTTTTCAGCCGCCATCAACTTTTTCTACCACCCTGGACGATGAAGTTACGAATAGTCGGGTGGCCAATTTGGACTTGGTGGGAAATCTGAATTTAACTAGGGTACTGGACGATATAAATGATACAAACAATTCTGGTGAATCAATTCTATTCGATAACGAGGATTTTATGAAATATTCAAATTCGTTTATGTCATAGACATATTTATATATTTCATAAAACTAGTTATAACTAGTAACAAGTTCCTTACCATTTTTGTCTTCTTGAACGCTTCATGTCAAAAAAAAAAAATATATAACTGAAGTTGGTATATAGTACACGCCTAACCAGTATCTTCAGATCTACGGTAACGTCCTCCACCCGGTGTCACTATAACAACTGGATCTTCAGGTTTCATGCGCGCTGAGCTCTCGCTGCCGATATTAATAACATTTTTACAACCGTAGCGAATCCAAAGATTGAAATCTTTGGTACAATTTCTCCCTCATCCATTCTCTGACGCAATAACTCTTCTTTTCAACTATATAGAAGTTTCTACGGGCTGTTGAAACTCAATATCTCTAATGGCGCCGTTGCTACTGTTGTACTTATCACACCCACCTGAACTACATTTAACGGAAAACTCTCTCAAAATAACGGGTTATCTCCCTTCGAAAATTTCTGTGTCAGCCATCCTAGTATTGATCATATTCGCGTGTTCGGCGCTGGTCAAGTTCCAGCCAGATTAGTTCATGTATCTGCCCCAGCGCCATGACCTAATGTTTCATGGATTTAGTAACTCTTCGGTAAGGAGGCCCTTGCCATCAGTAATTACCAAAGTAAAATTGTTACAATTACCTTGAGAATTCTTCTTTTTTTATAGTTGGCATTACCTTCAATTTAGTGAGCATACAATTATCCATGAAATCCCCAACAGAAAAAGTCGTAGCTCCAAAGGTAAGGTCGGCTATTTTAGCATGCTTTTAATAGTATAAGCCGCCTTATCTTGAATCGCTTTCATATACTTCACAATAGTTTTCGAACCATTTTCATCAATTGATTTGGCTATTAGTTGAATTCCCTTGTTATAGGCAGCAATCTGAGCCCTTGAACACTGATATTATAACTAATCCCCCTTGATTCTGAGCAGCTGAAGATTTGACAGGTTCTTCTTACAATCGATAACGGATCATTGCTTCCTGAAACACACCTATTTTGACAATTAAATAACGGTGTACAGCCCTACCCTCCTCATAGAGCTCTTTTGAATTTGGGAGTACAGATCATGGAGGAATAAAAGTAATATCAGGCAGTTGCGTCTCACCGATTTCCGAATGATTGGTAACAAGGACGTCACCAGATGTCAACTTAACTTCCCAAAATTTAGCTTGAGCCGATGTACACGTGGACGTCGAACCCATATGTATAGGCAAATGAGGAGTATCCTCGACCAAGTAACCGTGGGTGTCAAGCAAAGCGCAAGAAAGCTCTAATCCCTACTTGACATTCGTCGACACAGAAGTCTTCCTTAATGAGTACCCATTTGATCAGCAATATCCATTCATTTGTGACTGAAGACGGAGAGCTGTTTGAGTAAAGGTATAAATCCGACATATCGGTAAAAGTATCCCTCACCCTGAAGCAAATTTTGACAAAGATGGGATTACAGGATATTGGCGTCAGCATTCGTTGGAATAACCCTTGTTTGCGTATCATCTGCAAAAATATCAGGACAATTGACAACGCTTCCATATGGCGTAGCAACAATTTTGAACACAGGTGTATCCGTACAAGCACCATGGAGATAAACCTTTTTCGAAAAGTTCGCCTCTTCAGCTGCAGATACTTTCCTGGGATTATGCTTTTGCAAGTGATGGTCAACAGATTCTTACTCTTTAACGTTAAACTTTTCAACCCTTCGGATACTAATATCATCAACGATTAGATTTTTATCAGTGAATTCAAATCCAAACTTCTTTTGTGAGCGTCAGCGTACCCATTCTCAAAGTCCCACCCACTATCTTGCTTCATAATCGTTAACCTTCCCTCTGTACCCACATACCTCAAATTGAGGCACCATTTTCAAACCGAATTTAAACGTTTTTAAACCTTGCAACAGCAAAATTCTTTGCAACCTCACACTAATTCATCCTACCTAACGGGTACTTAATTTAAATTCTCTGAGAATCTCAATACAAAAAAGCTTCCCTTTTGGTAATGTCTAATCAAGAGAATGCTTTTCGTCAGGGCCAAAGATCTTGAGAAACAACTCCGGAACTAGCTGATCTAAAGATAAATTTGCATCAGCTATAGTAAAAGGACCACTTTCCGGTAAGCAGCAGGCTCTGGATCTGCGGCTGCTGACTCGAGACCTACCCTGAATAGGCCATTTTCTCAAAATATTCGAGAGCTTCTGCCAGCTGCTACAGTATTGATATCAAGTCGAGGTGACTATATCACAATCCCAGCTGTTGTTGTTTCAAAAACATGCTTTAATCTCCTATCGCCAAAGCGACTAACATCTGTGGAGGTTTCGCTCATATCAAATCCGATCGGAGGTATATCGTTCTTACTTTCAAAGCAAGTTTTTGAATATGCAACTACCTCACCTGCAGGAACCGACAATATTGTTCGTAAATCTGCGAATTTATGCCCATCAACCAAACCACCATCTGACTGCATGAATTGTATACTGGTATTATCAGAATTGATCAAACCTGATTCAATGTCGCCCAGATACTTTTTTATCACTGGGGTCAGATATCAGTAACTGAACAACTGTGCGCCCTCAGTAACCACTTGATCATGGGGAAAATTTCAGATGATAAAGTAACACGTTTGAAACCGATGACTTTATGCACACGGCGTATTACTGGAAAAAATCCTCTCAAGTGACTCTCTCTTCAAGATGCACAGTGGCATCGTATAAAAGTTCGGGTTTCTTAACGTTGAAGTCGAAATTTTAGGTCTGAACTGATCTCCAATTAACAAAATATCCTTGAATCCTTTGGTTCTAACAAATGCCAATGATTGGCCATCTATTTCTAGCTGGCGTAGTCGCCATCTTGATGCTGCTAACATCGGATACATCCAATAGGGTGCCACGAGGAATTTTCTTGCCTCGAAAAATCTCCAGCCAACGACGTATGTCTTCTAATGGTGCATCTGGGTAGTTTTTAGGGTCTGCTGAAAGCAATCTAATGACAACATCATCTAAAAACTGACCCGTATCTGGAACGCCAAAACAATCTGTGACCACCTCTATCAATGGCAATCCCCATTTTATGCGAAGCAAGTACAATCCCTGTTGATAAAATAAGTTTTCGTCTGCCTTAGTTTTGCTTACGAAGCCTTGAAAAAAGTTAGATCACCTTATCGGGTATCTCCACGTTCTTATATATATATAGTGTGAATAGACTCTTATTACAGCTGAAAGAGTCTTCGACAAATGAAGCTATGCATCCCTCATCGGTGAAACCGTTGCCCAGCTTCCGAACACTTGAACTACAATCTAAATTAAGTGCATACGTCGGCAGTTTGAAAGTACTTGTTACCGAATCCGTACAACATGCTCGTTGATCGCGTTGTAACATTTCGATGATTTGGGCCCTTCAGCCTTCCTGTAGAGGCCGTTCCTGTATCTCGTACCTATTGTTCGCAATTACGATAAGCGATGACGATAAGGCTGCGATCGCTTTTCGATAAGAAATAAGTACTGCATGGTAAGCGAGCGGAGAATCAATATACTACAAGTGCCGAAAGATGACATTCCACTTTTTTCAAGTACTTCGTGGTACAAGCACCGGAGTATGTACAACGCTGCCACAGATCATCTACAGCATACGCCAAGAAGGTGGGCAACAATTCACATAGGCTAGCTTTGTCTCTCGAAGGATGCTACATTCATATATAAATGCCAATAAATATGATCTATTACAAATGTTGATTCTCGAGCATTAGATGATTCAATAGGAAACCTAACTATCAAAATAAGCCAAATGGAAAATATGTCTGTGAGAGAAAAGAAATCTCCTATTGTGCGCGAATCTGTTAAGGGCGTTGAAGATATCGGGACCGGTAGTGTAACATCGTTCACAGAAGAATCTGAGTCTCCAATTGGGGAAAATCTATACATTGATCCAAAGGAAGAGAATGCACTGGTAAGAAGGCTTGACCGTCGATTAATGCCTATGCTAGCTTTCATGTATTTTTTATCATCTTTGGATCGTTCAAACATCGGTAATGCTTACACATCAGGTATGAAAGAAGATTTAAAGCTAACCAACAAACAGTATTCGAATGCTGTTTCAGTATTTTACTCTACTTATTTAGCTGCCGAACTTCCAGCAGTGTTATTATTGAAAAAAGTCAACGTTTGTTACTACATGTCTTTTCTAGTCCTGGCATGGTCTATTATTACCCTCTGTAATGGGTTTGTTCAGGATCACAGGTCTCTTTTGGCATTAAGAGTCTTATTGGGAGCGTTTGAAGGTGGATTTTTTCCTGCAATGACGTTAATCATCTCTATGATATACAAGCAACAAGAACAAGCAAAAAGAATGGCTTTTTTTTTTGGGTTTGCTGCCTTAGCGGGTGCGTTCGGCGGATTGATAGCAACCGGTTTAGCTTCCGTCCAGAATGCTGGTGGTCTAGAAGGCTGGAGATGGTTATATATCATTGAAGGCTTGGTTTCTATTTGCGCCTCTGTCTGGTTATTTTTTGGCTTACCAGGCCATTTTGAAGTGATTCCTTTCTTGAATGAGCGGGAGCGCTACCTGATGGAGATCCGCGCCAAACAGAGAGTCAAGTACATGGGCGCAAGTGAGAAGTTCGAATGGTCTTACCTTAAGGACGCTTTAATGGATTTCAAGACATATATTTCCTTTACAATTCAGTTCTGTCATGATATAATCCTGTATGGGTTTACCACGTTCTTAACAGCAATCCTTAAGTTGGGGCTAGGCTATACCGCGAGGGAAGCACAATACATGAGTGTTCCAGTTTATCTTTTGGCTGGTTTCGTATTTCTAGTTTCAGCCTATTTAAGTGACAGGTTCAGATTGAGAGGTTCTATCATATTTTCTTACAATATATTGGGTATTGTTGGATATGTCCTGCTGCTTTCCGTTCACAACAATGCCGTGAAATATTTTGCCTGCTATTTGATTACATTTTCGTTGTATACGGGTCCTGGTTTGAATGTTTCATGGTTAACGAATAATTTCGCTCCACATTACAAACGTGCCACCGCTCTTGGATTGAATCAAACCTTAGGTAACTTGGCGGGAGCGGTTTCTGGTCAGATCTATACATCGGCCCCTTATACATTTGGTAATTCTTTCTCTCTGGGTTGTATTGTACTTACAAATTGTTTGTGCTTATCTCAAATCATCATCTTGCGCCATATTAACAAGAAAAGAGAGAGAATTTTGAATGGCGAGATTCCAGATGACCAAAAGAATAGAAGAGGGGACTGGGCTCTGGATTTTAAATATTGTTTGTAAGGGCAAAATAGATATTTATTTTGAGATTTTGTTTTTAGGCTATTCCATGACTACGAGAGTGTTATCGCCTTGTGTTCATCAAACTCTGTCATATCCCATTCCGAGGCTTACTCGTACAAGTATATATTCATGTGGATCGCTAAAATGGTTTTGCTACATTCCAAAATTAGAAAATTAATCAAGTCAAATCAAGGATATATTGATAATTCATGTTGAACTGAGGGATGACAGGGATGTGTGCGCAAAAAAACCAAGAAGGAAAATAATGCGCTCCGTAATCAGGTGAGAATATTCAATTATATTGCCTTTGGGGTTTTATAAACTGTGCTTCTTCATCCTTGCCATGTGTTATAGTTCTCAAAAGTTTCATCTTACATTACTATGGTTCAAAATTAATAGCGACTATATACATAGGAGAAAAGAATAGTTGAACATGCTTTTTTTCATGCGATAGTGCTTCTTTTTGCAGATACACTGCTTGAGTTTCCGAAGTTTCATTTTTAGGCAAATATTCCATTTTTAAACATAAATATAAAATCTATCAAAAAATTGGAACCAAAACAAGTAGAATTTAAGAGTTCTTCAAAATTCATTACTAAACATATCTTCATCTTTGAGATCGCAAACAAGCATGGAACCAGGAGAATGGCCAATAACAACACCATCGATTAAATGACCAACTGTTTCAACAGCTAATTGTGGAGTGACACCACAGGCCCAGAATACGGGAACCTCGTCGTCTGCAATTTCAATGGCATCGCCATAATCCGGACATGACAGGTCACTTATACCGAGCCTATCCGCACCATCAAATCCCCAATCAATTGGCTCACCATGTGTTCTTCGGAAATTTCTTGTAATTTCTCTGACTCTGGGTACATCTATAAGCTTGTAGGGTCTCATACTAACGACGTAGCCGCAATTCCTGAAAATTCCTGCCGGATCCAGTAATTTGGACGTTTTGAACATGGTGACACACTTTTTTGCTGTTAGATTTTTTGGCGGAAGCCCCGCTAAAGACAACGCTTTTTCAAAGGAGTAGGAACAACCAATTAAGAAGCCTACGTAATCATCAGCCCATTCCTCTGTACAGTTTGGCTTCCGTGCAATGAGAGTACCCTTTTCGTAAATGTTATACATCGGAAAATCTGTTCGAATATCAAATGTGCCTAATTTCATAATCTTATCATCATTCAAGGTTCTTGGATCATCGGTTGTCACTGCTAAGAGAGGGCAGGGTACTGGATTTCTATAGCACAAATCTGCGAAGTCCCTGGCTTCTTTTTTTGGTAATACTAACAGGTTCGCTTGAATATAACCAGGTAGAACACCAGATGTGTGAGTGGTATACAGCTCTTTCCTACACAGCTCTCTGAATTCTTCGGGATTAGCGACGTTCATGACTGGCATCAATATGGTCCGCGTAAAAAAAAACCAACCTGTACGCCGTAGGTAATAACCGCATTTCAACAAATCTTATGAACCAATTCATATGCAGCAGTTATCTGCTGCTTATATAATGTCTACTCATCATCGTGTTTCGGGTGGCTTTATCTCTTATCGCTAAGGAAGTTCCGTTTAAAGCACTGACTTGGAATACGCGCTTGAGCCAAGAGATTTTTCACGGCGGAGTTTTGGAGTATGAGATTCCCGAACTTGACCATGAGGGTGAAGAATCAAATAATGCAAAGATGGCACAATAAGTTCCGAACACTGCATTAGCTACTTGTTAAGGAAGTTTTGAGTCTGATATGCAGCAACCGTGGGCCCACCTCCTTTGCATTAAATTGCACTGCAATTATTCGGCGGAACGCAGCATTGAACTTAGTATCACATTTTTCAGATAAGGTCGCGATGAAGATGGAGCACCAAGAAAAAAGAAAACGACGAACATAAATTCGCTGGAGTAATGTGATTAGCTTATGGATGTCCAAATTTCCCCCGACGATTATATAAAGAGAGGAATTGTCATGGTCAGAAGTTTACAGTTCCAACACTCTATAAACAGAGCAAACCATGTCATTTGAATTTTTATCAGAAGTTCCTTATTTAGAGCCGGACGCAATATTTGCCTTGACCGCCCAGTTCAAGGAGGATGAATCGACTTGTAAGGTAAATTTAGGTCAAGGGACGTATCGAGATGGTAATGGACAGCCGTGGGTACTAAAATCGGTGAAACAGGCAAAAGAATTCATAAAAGACACTGGTCACGAGTACCTACCAATACTTGGTCTCAAAAGATTCAGATCCTCCTGTTCAAAGATACTCTTCGGTCCTGATTCTTCCATTGTTTTAGACAGCAGAGTCGGCACTTCTCAGGCCGTTTCTGGGACAGGATCGATCCACCTGGCAGCTGTATTCCTCGCCAGGTGTTATTCCACATCCCACCATGTCTACATATCAGACCCGACGTGGTCTAATCATGCTGCAGTGTTTAGGACTGCAGGTTTTCCAGTCGAAAACTATCCATACTTGGATGTTGCTTCCGGGGGCTTGGCATTCGATAAACTTCTCGAGTTTCTGAAGGTGTGCTCTGAGGGCTCTATATTTGTCTTGCACGCATGCGCCCATAACCCAACCGGTTTGGATCTGTCGAAGAAGCAGTGGAAGCTGATCGCCACCATCATGAAAGAAAGAAATTTATTTCCGATTTTTGACGCTGCGTATTTGGGTTTCAATAGTGGAGATTTTGACACGGACTGCTGGGCAATCAGATACTTTTTCCACGAAATGGATTTTTCCGGTATTGTTTGTATGTCCTTTTCCAAGAACATGGGCCTTTATGGAGAGCGTGTGGGCTGCGTGCAAGTGGTGACGAAATCTCCGCAGGAAGCTAGAAATGTTGAATCCGTCCTGGAAAGCCTTCAGCGTGCGGAAATATCTAATCCCCCGGCGTTTGGAGCTCGCATCGCAGATGCAATTTTGGCAAATGAGGACCTGAAGCTGCAGTGGCAAGAGGACCTACTCACAATGGCTCGTCGGATCCGCAACATGAGAAAGCTCTTGGTTGACTACTTGGAGTTGGAGAAAGCGCCTGGCTCGTGGGAACATATAACTAATCAAAGTGGCATGTTTGGGTTCCTAGGCTTGAAAGAAAGTGCTGTCAATGAGTTGAAAAAAACGCATCACATCTACATGGCAGATAACTCACGAATCTCAATTGCCGGCTTAAATGAGTCAAATGCACGATATGTTGCCAAGTGCATAGCCTTGGTGCTATCGAGCAAGCAAACTCTGTCTTAGGCTAGTTGTATATTCTATATTTCAAATACTATAATACGAATTGTCTAAATGTCATTACTTGAGTTCATTCAAAAGTAGACGGATGTAGTAGCCCCCGTCCGGCGGACCATGTTTTTCCAGTCGAGTACGGGACGCATTGCATATATGACACACGAATGGTCTAATACCTTGATTGACTTTCATAGCACGGCCTTGGCGCTGATATTTGGCTGCACACAGTTAAGACCTTTTTCGCAACACAGTTTGGCCCGACAGCAGTTGATAAAAGGGACCGCTGCCTGGTGCCTTAATGTGTGACGGAGGCTACACAGGCATGGTTTAAGCTTATTCAAATTCATTATTTGGCTGAAAAAAGCTTGCTTGTTACAAACCTTCGATGTGCAATATGCGAATGTGCGCCTGTATTTTGAGTTTGGCTCTTATCAGATGATTATGCATCTTTATCGACGATGGAGCTCCAGACAAGTGTTCTGCATCGTATGAAAGCTCGGCAAATGCGGGTGCTGAGGCGCGACATGCTCGAACACCTTTAGTATTACTCTTGAGACCTCTTGAGACGATTCCACGATGAAAATAATACTATCCAGCATTGAACCAGCACTTCCGAACATTGATGGGCAAACTATCTTGATAGCCAGTGCAGATACGCTAGTAAGCATGAGAGGATGCATATAGCCGACGATTGGTTTTGATCACTGGAGCTTCTTCAGGGATTGACCCGATTTCGGAATTTGTCAAGCAAGCAGAGGAAAAAATCCAACTGTTTCTTACTACTAGAAGGTTAAATAGTCGGGATGCACAGAAAGAAACGTTATTTTTGAAGTAGCCAGAAATTCAAATAATGACAAAATCTCAACGTGAGCACTTGAGAGTCAATCAAAGCGCTTTCGCAACACTCGCCGGATAACCGGCACAGATAGAAGTGCTCATGAGTAACGCTGTGGGTAATATTCAAAAATCTCCTGTTATCGAGTGCTTTGAGAGAAACGGCGATGATTTCTATGACTCGATATGCAGTGGGAGGGATGAAACAGAGAAAAAAGAGCGAACATAGGCTAAATAGCTGGAGGATACACATAACACAGTGGAAGCACCTACTATTCCAAGAAGCGTGCTCTAAGGCGTTCGCGGAAGAGCTCATATCGATAAAAGTAAGGATAATCGAGTCGCTCCACGAAATAGAAAGGGGGATACTGCCGCCGCCTTTTTCTTGACGAAAATCTGGGCAGGCTTATGAAGGAACAACTTTTCTCGAGCCAGTGGAGGTTGCTGAACTGCTAGTTTTCGCGTGTTCTAGGAAGGAAATGCCGTAATTACGAAGACTACCAGAAGGGTTTCAAATTGGACAGCGCCCGATCACGTTTATCGCTCCTCCTGCTGGCAGATAATTTATGCATTCTGATTATGTAGGACTGATGGCGCTTTGTTAAACTACCAGCTAGATCTCTAAAACTTACTTTTTCTAATTTAACAGCCGCGACGCTGAAAGCGATTCCGTGCTACTTTTTGGCCGCTGATTTCTGAAATAAATTGTGCAGCGATACGGGGCTCCACTGTCGGCAAAAGCGAGCTCCATTTTCACCGAAAGTAAGCATAACCATCAGTCAAGAAGGATAGAGCAGCCTGTGATGGAGGACGATTTGTGTTGTATGTCCAATGGAGATGTTCAACCTTTATAAAAGAGCCTCACACTGTGATGATATAATGTCAACTTGTCATATTGCCGCTAGAATCAAGCTGGATTGCTAAAAAATACTTGCTAGAAATGAACAATGAGAATCATTTGGATAAAAATGGCATTGGCTGTAGCGTAGAATCGCAGAACCTTCAAGAGAAAGACGGGGAGTCGAATATGATAAAGGAAGTGAGTAACGTTTGCAATAGCAAAGAGGATGAATCTATCCTGAGACCTGAAGACGACCCCTTCTATGATCGTCATTCGCCGGCAAAAAAACGTCTTTTGGTATTTTTAGTGGGGCTGTCATGTTTCTTGTCACCTTCAAGTAACATGGCTTTTCTCCCTGCTGTTCCAATTATTGCAACCAAATTTCATACTACCAGCACTATTATCAATGTGTCAAACGCAGTCTATACCCTAGTGATGGCGATATCGCCATGTCTGATGAGTCCTTTCAGTGATGTATATGGGAGAAGAACAACTTTTCTTCTATGTTCGCTTGGATTCACGATCTGTACAGTTCTCGTGGCGGTTTCCCAGAATTTGGCCATGTTTTTTGTTTTTAGATGTATCACTGCCTTATTTGGAACTGCCTTCTTCTCGGTTGGAGGAAGTATCGTGGGTGATATCTACATTCCGCAAGAAAGAGGCAATGCAATGGGCTGGGTCCTTTCGGGTTCTCAAATTGGCCCTGCAGTGGCACCATGTATTGGGGGCCTGATCGTAACGTATACGTCATGGAGAGTGATATTTTGGGTTTTGGCGGGGCTAGGAGGCCTCAACTTTGCCATTTCTTTCTTCTTTTTACCGGAAACAGCTAGAAGGACGATTGCTCTAGAAATCAAGGAGAAATATCCTGAAAGAAAATTCGTGTGGGTCCCTTACAATCCTTTTAAAGTTATCTTAGCTTTGAGATATGGCAATCTTATTCTAGCGGGTCTTGTGAGCTCATCTCTTCTTTACAACATGTACACCCTACTAACTCCGATTCGCCATATCGTCGACCCGCGTTTCAATCTGACCACGCCGATCTTTGGCTCATTATTTTACTTAGCTCCAGGATTTGGATATCTATGTGGCTCGTTTATCGGCGGCAAATGGGCGGATTATTATGTCAGGAAGTATATGAAGAAAAGAGGCACAAGGATTCCCGAAGATAGATTAAGGTCTACGCTAATTGCTAATGGATTTGTTCTGCCTGCATCTATTTTAATATATGGCTGGTCGCTGGAAAAAGAGAAGGGGGGGATGGCCCTTCCGATTGTCGCAATGCTAATCGGCGGTATAGCGCAGACAATTTGCTTTCCCAGCGTCAACGCTTATTGTGTGGACTCAATGCCCGAGCTAGGCGGTGATGCGATTGCCAGCAACTACTTCATCAGATATATAGCCGGGGCAGTCGGTACTGCCACTTGTCTCATACAGATCGATAATACTGGAATTGGATGGACGTGTACGATATCAGCTTTTATTCTCTTTGGGGGATTCCTTTCAAGTTTAGCGCTGGTCACTTGGGGCGCAAAAATGAGAGAGTCAGGTTAATCATGCTCCAAGCTTCTTCAAAAATAACAAAAGTTGGTGGAAAATCTAATTTGGAGAGTAAGATATTCCATGATCTGTGCCGTCTTCCAGGCCACTGCGACATTCAAAGGCTATGAAACGCTCAAGAAACCTTGTTTTCTGTAGCGATGGATTTGAAGAAGTGCCTTCCAGTTATCGCCAAGATTGTTGAAACCACCAGCCATCAATGAACTCTTACTTCCAGCGTGTTTGAGAGAGCTTTAGGTCGATATTCTTCAGACCGACTTTTTATGAGATATGAATTTTAATCTTTGATTTGCTTCATCTAGCTACTACTCGTATCAGAAACATGATTGGAGAGATAAACTTATGTAGGGGCCGCTAGGAAAGGAATCATTTACGTAGTCTTAATACAGAGACGTTCCCATGGAGTATACACACTTTCGTTTTTTAGTTTTCTAGCGGCTATTCAGCCGTATTTATTGAGCCAAATTCTTGACCAATATCACTATGGTCGGTAGATATTATGAGAATAGTAGCTTACATAAAAATATCCTGACATAATATCTTCCAAAAGAAATTAGTTGCGAAAATATGTATGGAGGCTTACACTGAGCTAATCTAGAACTAATAGTACGATGCGCTCAACACTTGCTGAATATAAATATAAGTCATAAATCCCTTGTACGCTAGTATATATTTACAGATAGTCTTCTTCTGGTGATCCGTATTAAAGGAGCATCTAGATTGTGTGGCTGACACTTTAACAAAGACGATTCCACCTCAAGAGTAAGTGTCCTGAGATAAAAAATAGGATTCGCCGAAGTCAATGTAATAGAATATCAACTACTTGCCAATTTTGTAACAGTCTCCTAGTGAGCGAAACTCGGTGTTGACGACAGAAATTTAGATTTCATTTGCTTCGGCAAAAAAGGATCTTTGTTCAGGAACAAGGGTCTTGACCCTCCCTTTGGTGATACCAGAATAAATGTTCTTCACCACACACTCCTCCATCTCTTTGATAGTCTGGACTGCTTGCGTCCCCATGTGGGGTATTGCAAGGACGTTCGGCAGATCCAGTAGTTCTTTGGAAACGCAGGGCTCATATTCGAAAACATCTAGCCCGGCACCACCTATCTTCCCAGACTTCAAATGTTTAATTAGTGCAAGCTCGTCTATAACAGCACCACGGGCAGTGTTTACTATTACAACGCCATTTTTCATTCTCTGGATGCGCTCATCATGTAAAAGGTGCCGTGTGGTTTCGTTCAAAGGGCAGTGCAAAGAAACAACATCTGCCACTTCAAGAAGCCGTTCCAAAGAAACATAGATTGCTCCTTGTTCCAACGATTCGTCTAAGCGAGACCTATTGTAGTAAACAATTTTCTCGAACCCGAAAGGTCTGACTCTTTCACAAACAGCGCGCCCTATGCCGCCCATACCAATAATTCCTAAAATTTTGCCTTTCGGGGTAGAGCCTGGTGGCGCTCCTGCTGCAAAACCTCCTGCAGGCCACTTTCCTTCCGCCAAGTTCCTCCGCCCATACTCGAAATTTCTCATCGCTCCCAGAATAAGATATAGGGCAGTGTCGGCAGTAGCCGCATCCACAATGCTAGGGGCATTCGCTAACTGGATTCCTTTTTCGGCTAGGGCCTTTGCGTCTATCTGGTCATAGCCTGCACCCTGATGAGCAATATACTTCAATGTACTCGGAAAATGTGAAATGAGTTCTTTGTCAAAGAGACCAACTTGTTTCACGGTGAGATAACCTCTGCCAATTCCGACAATGTCAGAAAACTCTCCGTGCAGTTTATCGATAAATTCAGATCTCGATGCAACCGTGACCGGAATGACCTCTGCTACTTCAGAAAGTTTCAACCACTCAGCTTCAGCGTACCTAATTGGGGGAAACTGGAGTACCTTAGGCCGGGCTTGCATTGCTGATAATCACACTTGGTTTTTTTTGACACTCGTAAAGCTCAGGGTGCGGAATTTTGGAAAGGCAGGTGACATTTTGATGAAAGAGGTCTAAATATATGTAGGAATGGGCCTTGGCTGCCTTTTGGGCACGAGATATCACAAAATACTAACGGAAACGAAGGTCACGCCGTGCCTCGCATCCAACGCGTTGCTTTTGGGGAGCTCCAACTACCGCAGATGATGCAGACAGAATGAGGCAAGACCTGCGGATAAACAGGCAAACAATTCTCCGACCTTGCTCGCTCGATAGCGGACGGACAAGCGAAAAATTGCCGAAGTTTGCCGATGGCGGATAGAAAGGCGGAAAAACCTCCGAACTTGTTCCGCTTTCCGCAAGAACCTTAGACTATTGAAATGGAGCTGCAGCCGTAGTATCGAGGTTCTATTTCTGCTAAGCGGACGAATACCAATACGATACTACAACCACACGCCGGATTTAAGGATGAGTGTGTTCGCGCAGGCCAGCACTGGAGACAAACACTCACTAATACAGTATTCGTGAATTAAAACAAATTCTGTTTCTTCGTACGGAGTTGTATTCGTAATTCACAAATACGATGTCAACAGTATCAAAGTGTGCCGTCCATGTCCAGTCCATGATATTCACCAGTTATTGATAGATATAAAGCAAGATAACCTAGATATATACAATACTCAATGACTCAACGATTAGAGGAAGTACGGTGTTATTCGTCGTTGCCACTGAGGACTCTGTCCGAACTGCTGGGGGGTTTGAGATATCACCAGCATCGGCCGCAAACTTCGAGGTATTATCGCTTGAAAATGCTTCGTTTTCTTGGTCTTCGATCCACTGCTCTAGCGGCGTACCTCTGACCTTTTGGGAGTTGTAGCTAATGCCAAAGCATTTGAGCCGATTACGAAGAATCATTGTGCGCTTCAAATTCATGCTTGACAGCGAAAACCTATTCTCTAAAACCCTCTTGTTCACGCAAAGGCATCTCCCTACGTCCGCAGCTGACAGTTTTGTGTGATAGAGAGGAAGAGCCAGAGGAAAAAGAGGTGGCTACATTTTTGGTTTGCGAGCCAGTAATCTAGAAAAGCAACGTTCTGCTGGATTGACTCTTTCAAATATAGCTCCCACTCGTTTTTGTATTCGTTGCCTCTACAACGAAGCCTTGGTTCTGGCTCCTGCGCAGGGTGCCAAAACTTTGTATCCTCTTCTTCGCGGATCCAATGTCCTAGCAGATGAGCTTTGTTGGACTAAGTGGCTTCTTTTATGACACGCCCGGCCTTGAAAATGCGCTAGATAATCGTCCACGTACCTCTTCGTGACCTCGAGAATCTGTTGCTCCAAAGGAACCCTTGAATTTCGAGGCATAATCAGACTTGACAAGAGCCAGAAGATTGCTTCAGAAAATATCGAATGGTCCCATATACCACGAGATAAATCATATCTCTATCATCTTTAATATGGTGCGTTTAGCGTGCTTGACAGCGGCTTTTACCATATCTTTTGTTTTCTTGGCAATGAATATCCACATTTGTGGGTATTGAAAAACTCAAAAAAATTCGCCTCCAAGTACCACTCGCAAGACAATTAAGCAATGGAGCTCGAATTCAGACCCTTCAAAGAAGCAACTAAAGAACACTTCGACCTCCTACTAGATGCAGATCCTTCTAGAGAGGCCATTTCGAAGTACCTGCAGCGCAGCTTTTGTTTTGAAACAAGAAGAGAAACTGACCTCGTGGGAGTTCTCATTCTCTTACCAACAAGACCGGAAACTGTAGAGATCGTCAATATTGCTGTATCTCAAACTTTCCAGCAACAAGGGTGTGGTATGCAGCTACTAGAACACGCATTGAAATGGGCTTCAAAGAACAATTATAAGATTGTTGAGATAGGAACTGGAAGTACTAGCTTTGGACAACTTTACCTGTACCAAAAATGCGGCTTTCGAATAGTTGGGGTTGATTCTGACTTTTTCATCAAAAATTATGAGGAACCCATTTTCGAGAATAAGTTGAGGCTACGTGACATGATAAGATTGCGCAAGTATATTTAGCAGTATGTAGAAGCCTTCGACATCCGGGCAAGGTGATATGAACGCTGAACTTCCCGTCAATAGTTCAGATATCAGAGGATTTGCTGAACTCGGACTCATCTTCCAATGCAGTTGGCAAACTTTACACAAAGTTGCTCGATTTTGCGCAAGGGCCCGAAAACTCAGTCATTACCAGAATACACGACATGAGCAAAAGATTGAGGGAAAGATTTTGATTTTGTCATGCGCGTCTCATCAGATTATTTTCATACAAAGTTAAAGAGTGTCTTAATCTTTCTTGAAGAGCATTAAGCGCCATATGCTCACTTGTCTGCCTAACGCAAAGATTGTTATTGTGACAGCTAGCAAAAGCAACGTATTTAGGCTAGCCATCAATTGAAGAAAGATCCAAGTGTCAATACACGGACCTTTCTACTAGCGCAACCCCTTTGCGGGCAGCGGTTTTCATCCAAAACGGAAACAAAAGAGTTCTTATTCGAACACAGCGTTGATGCTAAAAGATAAGAAATGGGCAGTATGGTTTACTGCTTGCCAGACACCATGAGTTTATGTAGCTTTTTTTTTATTGTTTCCATGATTCCTTTAAGTTACTACTTGTAAAATCTGTCAAATTCGAAATGTCTTGAACCATCTTACCGAGATATTGCCTGCTTCGTCAAAGTGTCTGCATAATTTTTTTCCGTCTTAATATACTTGAACCTCAGTCCATGTCTCTGGGGCTCATCCCTTTGCACTGAAGACTCTCGTTCTGAAAAATCGACTCTTCTTGCGTCTTTGAAGTCCTCACCTTGAGCTTCCACTAGGGATAGTGGGGGATTTCTTCGGTCAGGACCTTATGCGCTACCGATGCCTGGTCAAGTTGTATTATTAGGTAACTCAATCCGTGCAGCTTGGGAATTGATTCACTGAATGCGAATATATTTCTGCCTCAGTGTAGGAGATAACACGCAGCTTTCCAATGGATGATCTTCCACTTATTACTTTATCATTTAAACGGTAAAAGTGTTCGAGCTGTAAAACCATGCTCATTTGGAAAAGAGGCATCAGAAGTAGCTGTTACCATATTTGTTTACTGTGATTCTTTGCGTACTAAATTAGTTTGCCTGGAATGCCATAACTGTTGTGCGAGCTTCTGGACCTATTTAGAAGAGCATTATGTATATTGGGCTAAAATGTTTACATAATACAGGATACCAAATCTATATTTGTAATCAACATATGATAGTAAACAGCCTTTTGCATTTTCTCGACATTATATCTTTACATTCATCCTTTTCAAAAACCAAATCATCTTATGTCTGTGCTTCCTTGGTGTTCCTGATAGGAAGAATCATTTGTAGCCTTCACATATTTCAGAATTCAAGCGTGGAAGCTTCTCGGTGAAGGATTTCTTCCTTCCGATGGTCATATTTTTCCCAAAGAGGTATTCTCCCTCTAATTCTAAAATATCACATTCTGCGATGATGTTTCCGTCGAGTGTTTGATCTTGTACTACCTTGATTTCAAACCACTTCTTCGATGTGCTGATCAGCTCGTTAGCTGACATGAGGTCCTCGGACATCGCCATTATGTCATCCACAAAAATACATGCGAAGGTGTCGTCGTTAGTTTTGAACATGCATGGCTATTCCGTCACTTCTTTCGTGGGACATTGCTTGGCTAGGTGGTTGCCACACTTCTTTTACCATTTTGCGCCACTCTGTTTTAGTTCATATAATGAGTTATCAAGCTTAAAAAAACCTTTCCACCTGATTTCATATCCGGAGATGCTCCTATGTATAAGTCTTCATCAAAGTTCAGCAACTCCTCTTGTCACCAATTACTTGCAGCCAACTGTTTTGGTGCCCCATACGAACATGGAGTTGACAATTTGTTGTTTGAGAATCAAAGTCTCCTTGATTTGTTGATATGGGTTGATCAATTGCTCTTATTTTTAGGATAAGCTTATTTCTAGTCTTCTGCTTCGCTGCTGTTTTTGTTGTTGACTTTTGATTCGTGGTTACTTGAAGAAGGTCTGATTTGTTGTTGAATCAAAATGCACTTCGCTCACATAAATTATGTGGCCTTTGGTCTTCTTATTTGGGCTCCTATCCCAAATTTCCTGCAAAGTATCGTGTTCTTTCGCTATAAAGGGTGTACTTAACAAAACCTGGTGGCTTCCTCATAACGCCACGAAAATATGATGAAAAAAACTTGGGCATCTTGAGAAGTGGACCAAAGATGTCTGTATGAAGGTATTCAAAAGGTTTATACGATTTTTGGTATTTTATTCTCCAGCCTTTAACATGTTCGGGCTTAATACCTTTACCGCTAATGCATTCTTCACACTGAAATGTTGAGTATCCTGTCCAGTCAATGTCATTTATCGATATATTGGCCAGTTTTCCCTGCCCTTATAGAATCTCGGAGGGCTTGTCCAGTCATAAAACCTAAAAGTCAATGCATAAAGTCCAAGGGAAATAATGAT
Organism: Zygotorulaspora chibaensis; assembly: GCA_030565665.1. NCBI lineage: Eukaryota > Fungi > Ascomycota > Saccharomycetes > Saccharomycetales > Saccharomycetaceae > Zygotorulaspora > Zygotorulaspora chibaensis. The sequence continues at coordinate 172,396 of JAJMCM010000011.1, read as the reverse complement.
TGCGTTTTAATATTCAATACTTTCACGTGAGTTCTTAGGATATACTTTGAGAAAATCCAATAATAAGGTCCACTCTTTGCGAGAGAAGCGAGAACTTTTTCTAGCCTTAGATTTACTGAAGTCCAACGTAATCCCGCCTTTTTCGAGTTCATAAAGACTCAAAATATTGAATCGGGGACCATCAGATGCTGAATCTTGCGTGTGGATGGTCAGGTCTTAAAGAACTTGAACTTTAGGTCGCCGCTTACATTTAGCGCATGTACATCGCTTTACTCCTATATAGGTCCCAATTGGTTTTATGAAGTATACTTGGATCACGAATAACTGATACTGCGGCACCAGAGTCGATTAAAGGTAATGGTGCTACTTGTATTTTGCATCAATTTCCTCGTGCCTGTTCTCAGTACATATATTGGCCCTTTTCGGACTCTAACTTCTCAGTTGGTGCAGAATGACTAAGTAGGTTAGCATCGTTGGTAAATCCTATTCTGTGTATGCCTTTGCCCCTTGTTAGTCTTTCTTTTTTGCTTGAGTAGGCAATCTTTAGTATTTGGACACTGTGGAGAGAAGTGTGCTTCGAAGTAACGCTCGTAGCAGCTCATGTCCCGCCCATTTTGGCGATGCATAGGTTCTGCGATGTCCTTATAGTTTTCCTTAAGAGATATGTATTTACTTGACACACTCTTTAATATATGATCCACTGTCATTAGTCCGCGATCTAATTCGTATTGTTCACGAATTTGTTTGTACTCACCATCTAAGTTCTTGAGCAGGTATGGACAAATTATGCTTTCAGGTATAAAAAGCCTGGCCTCCCTACTTTGCTTGATGAGTTCTCTGACACTGGTTACGTAGTAGTATGCCTCTTCAGAACCGTCAAAGCTTATTGTTTGCAGTTCCTGCCAGACTTTCATCCCTATGTTGTGGTTTTTTGATATTTGACATAGAAGTATATCGAGCATGTCATGACCCCTTCTCAAGGGGTCTATGACTTCCATTGGATATGCAGTTTCACTGACATAATCGTGAAAGATGTCCAAGATGTAAGCCTTTTCGTTTTGTGTGGTATATCTCTTAGAATTTCCATATCTGTCGGGTATGATATCAGCTAGCCCATTTTCGTTCAAGAACTCTCTGAATGATACTATCCAATCGGCGAACTCAGAAGCATATTGGATCCTATTTAAAGTTTTTCGGTCCTTAATTGTTCCTGCGCAACCAGTTTCCTGAGCCTCAGAGCGATTTGCATCGGTTCTCTCGCTGTGCTCGTACCAATATTGATTGTATTGTTCCATCATATATTGTTGTCGATGCATGTACATTTCAAAGCTCATCGGAGGAGAAATGCTTGGTGGGTTCTGATAGTAGCTAGCGTTGAACATGCCATTCGTTATAAAGGGGTGAATTGGTGGCCATGTGTAGGGATTGCTTGGGTTGTTACCTATATGTTGATAATCAGCATGGACTGAGTGCGATTTAGGGGAACCTTCTGATTTGTTTACATTGGCCGAGTTTGAAGGTTGCGACGAAGAATTTAGTCCATGCGAATCACCTAGGTTTGAATCTGCTTTATCCCGGTGCTTGGAGAAATCTTCCTTGATGGAATTGACGGAATTGTGTAAATTTTTTATACTGGGACATTGCTTGGCTAACTGGTGTTTGTTCAATTAAAGAGATATGCAAATCCTCGCTCTCCCTATAAAGTGAAACTACATGTAAATTGAAAGATATTCATGTCTGGCAGTATTGCCAATATTTAAACCTGGTAAATGCCCATATTGATATATAACACACCCATTTATTAGATCCGATAGAATAAGTGGTGCCACTTTGGCTGATATCGTGCGACCGTAAATTCCTTCGTAGTAAATTTCCTGACTTTCAATTATATCGAGATGGCTCATCAATCGATTAATTCACTAATAAATAAGCGCGCAAGTGGTTTAGTGGTAAAATCCAACGTTGCCATCGTTGGGCCCCCGGTTCGATTCCGGGCTTGCGCATTGTCTACAATTTTTTTCCTTTCATTAATGAAAACCTTTTAGAGTTTAGCATTCTTCCAGGTGGGCACTCGAATGTCTGTGTATAAGTGAGAATTCAAGAGCCTCACTACGCCATGCTTTTATTTAAGTGGATTAATGCTTTGATTCGGTAAATACGGCTCAGTAATATTCTCTCAATATGGGAAGAATTTCTCCGGCATTCAAGAAAGCGATTCTGACAGGTGTCGAACCAAATGAGAGCTGGTCTATCATTGTACTCGCGTGCCTTTTAAGTTCGTTGTATCTTAAAGTTTATATGGATTATTTATCTGTGCAAAAGGAAAGGCAAGGTGTGTCTGACGTCCTAGAGCGTCCTTCCCTACACAGGGCAGTGCTTGATATCTCAATTTACCACCCAACCTTTTAATACTCATTCCACCGCAGGACTCCTGCAGCCCCTCGAGAGCTATGTATCTAATCACCTGTCCTTACCTGTTCTTTCTGCGACAAACAGTTACGATAGTACATGACCCTAAATGCATCGATAGCCTAATATACCCAACAAAGCTAACTCAGTATTACAAGATGCTCTTTGGCGGTGAAACTTCCGAGTTTGCATAGAGAACGTATTGATAGGGCATCTGCCCTAGAGCCTGCGGAAACCTTGAGCAACAGGGATGACAAATCGTAGAGCTACTTCAACAGCTTGTTTGATTTTGAAGAGGACTTTATTGCAGCAGAACCATCATGCTGATGGCGAGTGGCGGGACCTTTATTCCCTGCATGCTGAACCCGAGCGTCTGTGCACTCACGAGGATTACATAAAATGAAAATTTGTGTACGGGCGCCGGCGCCAGACGCCTGAGTTGCTTGACATTGACCTTATATAGCAAACGTAATATCCAAGTTATTTTCCTTTAGTAAGTTCCACCAGAATTTTTCTTGGGCCCAACATTGATGCATCAATTGCTTTGCCACTCCCGCGCTGCTAACCCCCCTCTGGTTTAAAGATTCTATTCTATCCATGTACACTGGTCTGTATTTGAGCATAGAATCATCGAGCAGATCACATCCACAGCAAAATAAGCAGAAGATGACGCAACTCGTTGAAGAGCTGGCCAATGGAATATAATCTTCGACTATAGCTGTAATCCTCAGCAACAGATCTTTAATGACGACACTCTCTAGTGGCATGTTTAAAACTCTTCTTTTAAGTTGAAGTGACCCAGTGAGACCAAATATCATGTTGGTAGCACGAAGAATACGATATCCTTCGTAGTTTTTCCTATTAATATTGTTGGAGAGCACACGATCACGAATATAAAGTTCATAGACCTTGTCCCTTTCTAATTCAGACTCTTGAAGATGTTTCGTTATTTTATAATCTAATTCCAAAGCCTGCAAAAGAAGTTCACTCGAAATGTCATCAGTTTCATTGTCAGAATCCGACTGTCTTTCCTTCTCACTTATTATCCACGAGGTATCGGCCAAGAGTGACAGAACTTTGGGTTCCATACCAGTGCTATACTCAATATCATTCAAAGTGATTTTTCTCTTATTGTCAAAGTCTTTATAATGCTTAAACTCATATCTTAAAGAACTTAGTTTTTCTGTCGTAATTACACGATTAGTAGAGGACAATGAGCCGATAATGTCTACATAGGAGAACCATCTAGCGAGGAATATTCTGGGGTCAGATTCGTCTATCACATCCGCGATCGTGAGCGTCTGATCATTGGATTCCTTTAACCTCTCCATCATCAGGTTCCTAGCCCCATAGACATGCGCCCTCCATTTACGCCGCCTGTCACTGAAGAAAATGTCGTACGCAGCCAGCATCATTACAGTCGCCAAGGTTCCATCGCTGGTTCTCTCTTTTTGATCCTTCAACTTTTGAACGAGTTCTTTAAAGGCTTTCGAAAGTAGATTATCTGTGACTGAGGTATTATTCACTGGCGAGGAAAACTTTTCCAATAGAAAGTCTTGCGTGAGAGCCTCCAAGGGATCTGTGGTATTGAAAAAAGGTGAGAGATCCGTCGGCGTTGGATCTATAAGTGAATCGCCTGAAGAGGCAGTTTGAGCTAGCATCATATTTCTATGGTTGGCACCAAAGGCTAACAGTAAATAAAGCAGTGTGGGATTCTGCATTGCGATCTGTGGAAGAACAACATAGAAAGGATTTTTCCTGTAAATTTCACGAGGGACGGGAACCAGTAAATGACAGGTTTCCCTCAAATAGAATTCAAATAATTCCATGTAATATGTCGATGAAGATAGAATAGTAGGCAAAGGTGAGGGCAAATGGAGACCACGTAAAGATACAGATGGTACTGTACTCAAGCCATTATTTTCAGAAGCCAGAACCTCAAATCTTTCGGGAGTCACTAAGGATGGCCCTACAAAATTCGCGTTAAAAAGCGATTGAACTTCAGCATTGAAGTATTCGTCCTGCACGTCATTTTCAAAGGGGATCGTCTTGCTCAAAACAATCATTTGCTTGAATTTGGAATCATTTTTAACAACTTTCCCCTTGGGCACCTGATCAACAGTGATGACACCATCGATTATCCTTGTGTTCGGTATTTTCGCTATCTTCTTTGTTGTATCCTTATAGGGTCTACCTCCCCAGTGTAAAGTTAAAGAGTAGTCGCAGTCCTCAATATTTCTTTTGATACAGTTTTGACAGCGAGGTTTATGTTGATCGCATTTGATCTTCAGTTTTTTGCATGATTTACAACCACTCCTCGACCTCACATATTTGCCACTCATGGCTGCCAGTTCAAGGCCTCGAGAATTAGTCGTCTTATATCAAGGGGATCTACCTTTTTGTTCTTCGATGATGGCCTATCGTTTTACTTCGCCAGTCCTCCTGATCGCGAGCGCCATATGATGAGCTTTTTCCTCGGCAAAGAGGTATCGCATCTCTTTTTAATGCCAAAATTAAAACTGCAGAATCTAAAAATCACAGAGCAGATTGGCTATTAGCTACTCTCCAGTCAATAGAAGCGAGCAAATACCTAATACCCATACAAATAGCCTTGATGGGCCGTTCCGCATAAACTGTCCGGGGACTAATAAGTGTCCACTGCATTGTTTACTAGTATCTTAAGGTTAGTTTACTTTAAAGTGAATAATGTAGATCTATTTAAGAAAATTAAACTTCCACCAAACAATCAAAAGGATAATATTCAAAATTTAAATGGACTCTTGATGGATAGAAGAGGGGGGAATCGGGGCAGGTATCCGCGGCTATTTTACGAGAATGGCTAGAGTGATTTCAAGAGTTTTGTGATCTCCATTGCATTGAGCCTCAAGACTGGCATAGGGACTCTCTTTGCATATATTTGCTTATCAAGCCATTTGGAAATTAAATAGTTCGTGAGTTAGATAAATATTTATACGCAGCAAGAGTTCGAGCAAGCTTTTTGATAGCGTTTCCTTGGGGGTGGGGGCTTATAAAGATCAGTTTAGATCGGCAATAACCTTTGACCAGTTACCTTTAGTTGTTTTCCCGTATTGAATATCAGCAATCCATTGAGCGACGTCTTTGGTTAGTGGGCCAGTTTGCTCACCTGGTAACAATGGGACTTGAATGTCCTTACCTTGCCATCCGATTTCTTTGATAGGAGAAACAACAGCAGCGGTTCCAGATCCAAAGGCCTCTAGTAGTTCACCTTTAGCGGCTCTCTCGGCAACTTCAGTGACGGTAAAATAACGCTCGTTAACTTCCCATTCATTTGGATCCAAATTTTCTCTTGCCAGGCTCAGGACAGAGTCTCTAGTGACACCTTCCAAAATAGTTCCATCTAGAGGAGCTGTGACCAATTCTTTCTTACCCGTCTTTGAGTTCTTGAACGCAAAGAAAACATTCATAGTGCCAACTTCTGTAATATACTTTTCAGGACCAAATAACCACAGGTTTTGTTGATAGCCTCTTTTCGCAGCCTCCAATTGTGGTAAGATACATGGGGCATAATTAGCACCCAATTTTTTGTCACCAACACCGCCTGGCCAAGCTCTGGTAGCATAATCTGTGGCCTCCAATCTGACAGCTTTAAAACCGGTCTTGTAGTAAGGACCGACTGGAGAAGTAATGACGAAGAGTAGAGCTCTGTCTGGGGTACTGACCCCAAGAGCGTTTGTGGTACCAATTAAAGTAGGTCTGATGTAGAGAGAATAACCCTTGCCCTCTGGAACCAAATGTTTATCCTGTTCAATCAGCTTACCCACTAACTTAATCAACTGTTCGGAGTCAAAAGTTGGCAAACATATTCTTGCGGCTGATTTGTTCATACGTTTCATGTTCATATCAGGTCTAAATAAAGAGATCTTATTATCAGCTGTCTTATAAGCCTTCAAACCTTCGAAAAGTTCAAAACCATAGTGGAACACACAACAAGAAGGATCAAGAGCCAATTTACCATATGGTTTAATAACTGGCGCATCCCAACCCTTGGCTTTCGTCCACTCGATTGTCAACATATGATCGGTGAAAGTTTGACCAAATATCAATTCATCGTTTGGTCTTGGCTTGGATGGCTTGTCGATGGTCTCAACTTTCAATCTAGATGCATCTAGCGGAGAGACTCCGGTTGTCATCCTTCTAATCGAAGATGGCAATATACGTGATGCTGTTAATCTGATATTGTGTTTAGCTAACATTTTAAAATTTTGTGACAAGTTTCGAATCGACGTATTCAAGTCGGGGAAAAAAAGCTCACGAAGTTTATTTCTTTATTTTGAATTCTAACGCAGCAAACTGACCGAAAATGAAACTTTTCTGTTTTCGTATCCTTTCTGCTACTTATCTCAGTTGCGTCACTCTCGTTTAGTTAAACCAGTTGTAGCAATGAGTGTACTTAGTATCTACTGAATAATCTGTATTGGGAAAGATACAGTAAATGTAGAAAGGTGCTTCTATTTGTTTTTTGCAGATTGTGGTTCAATATATATGCCAAAATAGACCGCAAGGTTGAATGAAAGATCGGTTCAAAAGATCTCTCAAAAATGATTCATATATTTTCATAACAGATCACCGTATATGACTGATTCTCTGTTTTTTCGACACCGTCGCTTTGAAAAAATCTCGAAGGACCGGCCCGGTTACGGCGTGATTGCGGAAGAGATGCATATGCGAGAGGGCTCTTATTTACTATGAACACACCCGTCCGTCAACAATGAAGGCTCCTACGCCGTGTAGCCACTCAGCGGGAGCGGTCCAAGCCAGTGAGATTGTTAAATCTGCATGGGTGACACATACAGCTCTCCGAATTCTCAGTTAGTTAATCCTGCCACGTTGAGAGAAGACCGGTTGTTATAGGTCATCTTTCACAATTCTACAACTAGATGCAGAGTGCCATGCCATCCAAGCAAGTTCTCCGCAAGGAAGTTGCTTTGCTGCTTAAAAGAATTTCAAAGCAAGAAATCGAGAGTCAATCCAAGAAGATCACTGAGTCGTTGATGCCCTTATTGCGGACCTATAGAAGTGTAGCGTGTTATGTGAGCATGGAGGATAGCGAAGTAGATACTCAGTATCTGCTACAAAACCTTTTCAATGAGGGTAAAGCCGTGTATCTTCCAAGATGTACGTCGACGAAGGAAACAGGGCATGTTATCTTGAGGGAGAAAATGAAACATCACCCTCACCTGACTTTCCATAGGATAAAATCGTGGCAACAGGTGCAAGAATTGCGGCCTCAGGGGAAATATCGATTGAGAGAGCCGCTCAAGGAACATCCTGCTCCCCTCCCTGCTCAATTGGATGTAATGCTAGTACCCGGCGTTGCATTCAATGCAGACAACGGTGGCAGGCTAGGCCATGGTGGTGGATATTACGATGATTTTTTCAGAAGATATAAATTACAACACGATGGTTCCAAACCTATACTTATAGGACTCTCTCTCAAAGAGCAAGTAGTTGATGATGTTCCAATCGAGAGTCACGACCAAAGAATGGATTGCATTGTTACCGGTGACGGCGGGACTCATTGGGCAGTGCCTCAGAAAAATTAACGTAAGCAATACATAAGCATAAATAATGACATCTACGTTTGAGTAGGGAGATATGCATTTCATGATTTAAAAACGCCGGTGCCATTTAAAAGCCTTCTATTTCCGGACTGATCCATAACCTCGACTTTTATCTTGACGTTCTTGCCGAACTCTTTCACGTTTGTCGTTCTTACAATAACAAACTGATTTGCCAATGTAGGTAACTTATATGAAATAGACAAATCTTTGGTCTTCTCTCCCTCTTTGCCTTTGATAAATTTGACACACTCTCTCATGAAGTCTTCAATAACAGTGGCAAGGATTCCTCCATGTATTATAAATGGGTAGCCAGTCAACTTCATCCCCAGGTGATATATTCCAACACTTTCCTTCGTAAGTGGGTTATAATAAAATCTTGGTGGGACTGCAATAGCACCAGGTGTGCAAAGCGTTTTATCTATTAGCAGATCATCCTTACGTCTTTGCGGAAACACCTCTCTAAACCCCACTTGCTGTAGCTGCCTAACAACTGGCAAATTCTCACTTCTGTTGAACAAGTCCAGCTGATAATCCTTTATTTCTTCAGATCCCTGAGGCAATGAATCATATCTCCAATATGCCATTAGATCGGTGAACGTCATGTGCTCAGTGAGTAGCCATCCAAGAAAGAAGCTCCCACCAAAGATCGTGAAGGGAACCCATCTACTCGACTTCTGTTTTGGTCTTACCGCAAATTTCTTTATTGTGGCATTAGTAGAGTAGCCTCTTCTAATTGTGTGTGCGACTAATCTGCTTAGCATTCTCAAGTAGAATTCGGATGCTATATGTATATCTTGTTGTTTTGTCACCCCTAGTTTCGTTGCCACAGAGGCTTTCACTGGCTTGTTGAACTCTATCTGTTTATCACTTTTTCAGTATCAAAAAACTGATCTTCCTATCAAAGTTGAAAAAAAAAGAACTAAAGGTTGTAAGTAGATCAAGTTGACTTGCGAAGCTGCGAGCATACACTGCTTTCTATTTATCGTATGCACCTAAAGATTGAAACTTTATCTCTGAATGATAGTAAAACGGCCCTAAGCAAAGATAACATTCTGCCTAATGAACAAGGGATTCGAGACGATGTTTTGTTGTTATGGAGAGAGGAACCTGACACAGAGGAGTTAGAGGTTAGTGAATTGCATCTAAAAGTTATGGAAAGAAATCCCAAATGGAAATTAGCACTAGCGAGATTTGAAAAGGTGCTGACTATGTATAATTTATACTCCACAGATGATAAACTATTGAAAGGCTACAGCGATCAGTTGGAGCTGCCAAGTCATGAAGCCAGTGCATCAGCTTTGAATATTCCTGAAAACTTGGAAATTTTAACGTGTTCCGATGGTAAGGGTAGAGGCCTCTTTACGAAGGTCGATATTGCGCAGGGGAAGCTAATACTGCATCAGCAACAACCTTTAGTCACTATTCCGCCTATTGAAAAACTTTCTCTAATGCAAGCCGGTAAAGTGTGCTCTTCTTGTGGATCCTCTATTACGCATAGCTCGCATTTTATTATAATGAATGGGTTGGATTGTAACACATGCGGTGCTGTATGGTGTTGCTCATCTTGCAAAAAGCGGGATGTTACACACGATCTCTTGAAGCATATAAGGGGTAAAAACAAGCTAATTAATCCATCAGGTTGGGAACAGTTTGAAAAATATTGCAAGGATAATGTGTTTGTTGCAGCCTATTCCATTGGTGTCATCTATGCGTCTATCGTTGCGGAGAAAAATAGTAAAAACCACGTTGATAGCATATTACAACAGTTTTTCCCTCTTTGCCAAATTTCTCAAAGAATCAGGAAAAACGCAAGCGATTCCACCAATTTGGGTGGCACATTTGATGCTTCAAGTGGTGCTGTTACTACCGAAGATCCAGAACCTGTTTGGAGGAATGCGTATGAGCTATTCAAAAAGTCTTTTCCTTCAAGTGCAGAAATTGATTTTGAAACGTTTCTTACTTATGTTGGCAAATTCAATATTAATCAAGCAAATGGACAGATATATCCATTATACTCATTTATCAACCATGATTGCGAGCCGAATGTGCGCTATGAAATTGATGAAAAATTGGCTCTAAAGCTTTATGCAAGGAAACCAATCGAAGCAGGTACAGAACTGTTAACGACTTACGTGAATCCGCTGCATGGCTCGAAATTGAGAAGACGAGAGCTTAGAGTAAATTGGGGATTTCTGTGCTATTGCGACCGCTGCAATAGAGAATTGCAACTGCGGCACTCCAACTGCAAAACGCGACCTGTATCTTCTACCAAACATTTTCCAACTGAAAAAAGACGTAAATCCTCCTTAAGAAATGCTAGACCTGACCTTCATGAACTTTTGAAGAATGGGAAGGAATTTGACCTCGACATACCTGAGCATCCACAAATTGGAAGCAGGCGAAGAACATCCGTAAGATTCGACAATAAAGTTATTGTCGCGGTTGAAGAGTGATATAAAACGTTAAAATATCATTTATAAACCTATTTATCCCAAATTTAACGAATCTATAGACATGTTAAAGACGAAATCGAGTACCTCGTTGATGAAAACTCTTAGTATATCTCGATTTCTATTAAACTCTTTGCTTCTTGAGTATAGGTTCGTCTTGAATTAAACCATTAACATCGCTTTCTGAAACTGTGGATGATGCAGGTTGTGAGATATCCTCCGATATCGTCTGCATGGAGGGCTGTTCTCGCAAAGGTGGTCCCGATTGAGATTGTGAATGAGGCGTCGTTTGGGACTGTGAGGGCGATTGTGGCAGTTCTTCCTCCCCCGGTCTTTGCTCATGTTGTTTTGATAACGGTATCCTGTCTCTTAAATAACGAATTAGCATAGAATGCAAATCATCCTTCGTAAATGGCTTGGCTAGAATATCATTCATGCCGTGCTGTAAATATGTTATTAGATCTTGGTCTTCGATGTTTCCCGTCATTGCGATGATAGGGGTGTGATTGTCGAAACTCCGTACAATAGATGTGGCAGTCGCGCCATCTAGATTAGGCATTACTATATCCATAAGAACTATGTCATATCGGAATTTTTCCAGCGTTGTGATAGCTGAGAGTCCATCAGTAACTACTTCAACTGTGCATCCATATTTTCTGAGAAACTTGGAGCACAGTTGAATGCACACCGCATCATCTTCAACCAATAAAACGTGAAATCCCTCTCTTAGAATAGAATTTTCGTTCATCTTCTGATTTGAACCTCTTTTGCGCCCATTATCCATATTCAACGGAAGCGATAGATTTGTCGTTGATGCTGGATTTGAGGGAGCTGATGACATTGGTGGTCTACCTGGAACCATAGAGTCACTCCAATTGTTGAGTTCAAATGACTTCACCTGCACGTTTTCAGTAGCAGTACCCTTGTTCAAGGTGTTATTAAGATTTACGTAATCGTAAATTGTTTGCGGCAGTTCAACCCCTCTGTTTGCTAATGTAGTGCATAAGGTGCCAAAATTATTGAGCAGATTGTCATTCAAAGTCTTGAAAGTTAATAGACTTTCTACCATAGTATTATATTTGGAGTTTAATTTTTGAAATTCTAATTTAGCGTTATAACTCTCTTGCTTTGCCATATCTAAATCCTTTTGGAGCTTATCAACTTTTCGTTTCAATAGATTAAATTTATCTTTTGCCACAGTATTGGCTAATAATAAGTTTGTCGCAGATTGATCATCGAGGCCGGACTGGTCAACAGAATTTAAAAGCACTCCATTATCACCTAGTAAAACTTTTTTCTGTGCTGTAGTTTTCCTCTTTATATTATCAAGGGCGGCTTCGTTATGAATGGAGAAGAATGGGTGCTTGAACTCCCAGCTTAACTCGCCGTATTGTGAATATTGTTTCTCTTCTGGGGTTTTCTTGACCTTGTGAAAGTCATACTTGTTCAATTGACGGACGAAACTCGCAAAGTTTGAGTGCTTGAAATGATTCGGTAATATTTGAGTTGTAAATTTACCGGTGTCCAAGACCACGAAACTGTCACCACCTTCTGTCCAACGTACAATATCGGGGTATTCGCAACGTTCAAGTATTCCAAATAATTTCCGAACAAAATCATTTGAGGGCATCTTCGAAGAAGAACTAGTACCGCTTACAGTATTTGACGTATTGGGTCGACTATTATCCATATCACTGCTATTAATGTTCATATTTGCGGTCTATCTCCGTCTTCGTTGTCGTTAGTTACAGACGTCTTTGATTGCAAATCAATAAAATGAGGGCGCCTTAGAGTGACAGGGCCAGTGTGTAAAAATTCTGAAACAAATAATAGTAGTGCTAATCCCAATAATCAAGCTTCCTTGATTGTTTGGGCTCTTATTTTCTTCTTCAATTACGGGGACTCATTGTTTGGAAACTTGTTGATTCATCTGTCCCATCCTCGCGTTCCTAGGCGAAGCAGCCCGCCGCGTCTACGTTTAATCATTTATTCTACAAAACCTAACAATCCATAAACTTGCCAGGCCGATAAGACTAGCTGTTGGTTTCGTCACTTGAATGGCACCAATTAAATTACTTCTGCATGATGTTCTTCGCTGGATTGCGCTCCTGCCGCCAAAAGGTTTTGAGATATTTCTTTGAATAGCGAAATGAATACTTTAACTGCGGAATGGCGTTCACATGGTAACTGCCATTACGATTCAAAAATGATGCGACCAGTGACGTCTTCAAGAACGACTTAAGTACTATTGTCAAGCAGAAGATTACCAAGAAAGCTTCAGCTCAAGAAGGGGACATCGTAGAGTTTATCTTACAGAATAGGTGCGGAACGCAAGGAAGATGAATCAACTCATAACATGTCCTCACGTGCCAAGGCGAGAGCTTTAATGCCATATCCCGGCAATCTTCTCGAGCCCTCGAGACATAAGAGATTCCATCTGGGGAAATAAATCCTTGTGCTATCACCTCTGGGCAAGCCAACTACGATGGGTAAGCCGCCTAAATATTCATTAATGAAGGAACATGAAAGTTTCTGAGGGGTTGTGGCTCCCCTCGTAATGAAAGTTATAAAACAGACACTGGCAATAATATCAAAACTGCGGAGGGTGACAATCAGCGCGTGGGCTATTCAGTCTCATTGAATTCAATGTTCGCAAGAAAGGAACTGTAGAAGCCAAAACAATTGGCCAAAGGGGATTCGTCTTGTCCAAGGATTGTAGAGTTGTCCAATTACCCCCAACAAGCCATCCAGAGTACCCCTCTTTCCGCATTTTTCCTCAAACTCACAAAGCTCATTTGTAAACCAACATCAAGGAAGGCGACCACGATGAAATCTGCATTCTATTAACCAATGGGGATGAAACGTAACGGTACGCGTGTTCTTGAAGTTACGGAACAGCGGATACCTGCCAGGTTTGTATACAGTTGCGCAAAAGCAGATTATATTTCACCAGCAGGAACCGTGCATCTCAATTCCTTAGCGGCTTAAACGTTTATGTAGATTACATATCTGTGTAGACAGACTGGCGGACCATCTTCTAGGCAGGTTAGGTGTGTATCGAATAGTGGGAATAATTATACATTTTATTTTGACGGCATGAAGTTACATAGTTCACAAAAAATCCAGATAATATTAAGAATAACAGAAGAGTAACATAAAAAGAAAGACAAAAAGCGGGAATAACATCAAATTTCAAATCTGCCACTGACAAACTCATCGTCCATATGTTGATCACCATCGTAATCTACATCCCCGGGACTGTGTAGACCTTTGCTGTCATGGTATTCATTGGGATCTTCCTCGCCGTTATCGTCGATAACATCCTCATCTGGTGGAAGATTAGGGTTACCTGGAATAAATGAACCTGGTTCCATAAAATAAGAGTTTTGCAAAAATTTGCGATTGTTGTAAGCAGTATTATAATGATCATCTATGGTTGACTCATCAACAAAAGTGAAACCAGCAAATTTAGCCTGCATACCAGGTGACAATGGAGTAGCAGCGATCGGTTGATGCTTATTCATATATGATGTGGAGGTCTGCGTAAATTCAGGATCAAAATTAGATGTGTCAGTTTCAGAATTTAAATGAGGTTTAAATGGAGGGGGGATTTTCTTTTGTCTCAGAGCTTCCCACTCAATATCAGCAAAGAATGGATGAGCCCTTAGTTCGCGACCATCATCAATGGCACCTAGTCTATGTTTAGGATTTCTGTTTAATAGTCCCTTAACAAAGGAGCGACCTTCTGGTGACAGAACGTCCCTAGGAAATTTGACCTTACCAAATGCAATTTTTTGGTACATCTTTTGATTATCCTCAGCGAAAAATGGAGACCAGCCGCAACACATTTCGAAAATCAGTACCCCAAGAGACCAAAAATCAACCATTTTGGTATATCCGCTCTCATCTAGCAACAATTCAGGCGCTAGATATTCTGTCGTTCCACAAAACGTGTTTGTGCGGTCTTTGAGATCAGCCTTCGAAAGTCCGAAGTCACATAGGGCAATATTACCGTTGGCATCTAAAAGAATGTTTTCCGGTTTCAAATCTCTATAAACAATATCATTGTCATGTAAATATTCCAATGCCAACACTAGTTCAGCAATGTAAAATTTAGCTCTATCCTCACTGAATCTTCCTTCTTTTTGCAAATGCCAGAACAGCTCCCCGCCGCTCATGAAATCGGTAACAAGGTAAAGGTCGGCAGGTGTTTGAAAAGAGAATTTCAACCCCACAATGAAAGGGCACGACTTAGATGCAGTACGCACTAAGATATTTCTCTCGCCAATAGTGTGCGCTATTTCATTTTTCTTGACGATGACTTTCTTTGATAAAACCTTCATTGCATATATTCTTTCCGAGTCTTTCTTCATAACTTGATAGACTTGTCCAAAGGTTCCCTTACCTAGCAGTCTTAACACTTCGAAATCATGGGGGCCATAATGCCTCTTCTTAGTCGCACTATAATCCCACTTGATTAATATCTCTCCTCTAACATTTTCGTCGATTGCGCGACTTTGTAAAGCGTGCCACTGATTTTCAGAAGCTCGAGAAGTATTGTGTAAATCTGGGCGAAGTCTCACCTGTCCTAAAAACATGTCGTCCTGAGCAGCATCATAAACTGAAATGTCTAGTTCTGAGTGCGCTCCTAACACATCAAATGTTGTCTTGTGATGCCAAACAGGGTTGGAACAGTTTGCTCCTTTATCCTTCTGGTTTGTTTCCTCGTTTAGCTTGTTCAACTGAGAAGATGATCTATGTGTGTAGAGAGGTTTATGCTTCCTCTTATCATTTGCAGCCGACAGCGTTGGATGGCTCCAACCACTGGCCCCATTATTCAATCTCTTGTTCTCCACAGATTCCGGTCCGTTGGATATAAATTCTGAACTTTCGAAAGTGCACACAACGTACGGTTGGGAGCTAGATGAACGGCTTAGTAAGTTTTTAGCCTCGACTATTGTAACAATCAAGTTACCCCTTGGAATTCCAGTATCCAAAACTGCAGACTTCGTGCCACTACTAAAAGTTGTGTTGCTATTGCTTGAAGAGATGGAAAGTTCATCTTGTTTGGCTGCTGATTTTTCCTGGCCCTCAGATGCGGCCTCTGTAATGATGGAAGTAGT
The DNA here is from genome assembly GCA_030565665.1 of Zygotorulaspora chibaensis. NCBI lineage: Eukaryota > Fungi > Ascomycota > Saccharomycetes > Saccharomycetales > Saccharomycetaceae > Zygotorulaspora > Zygotorulaspora chibaensis. Next base: position 156,811 of record JAJMCM010000011.1, on the reverse strand, counting down.
TTGAGTCTGTTCGGTACGAGTCAGAATCACTGTAGGCTCCATTGAATTGTTGCTATGGTTGGGCAGGTTTGGCGAATGGTCATTCATAGCCTTCATTTGGCTGAGCACGTTTTCAGAAGCTATTCCCGTTGTACCCATTGCATATGAGTTCTGGCTAACTGCTGTAGTTGGAGTGGCCGTTTGAGTGGTGAAATTCGGCATAAATCCGGTGCCTATATTTCCTGCTGTCTTGTGAGCGCTGGTGTTGCCACCAGCACCCACATTTGACCCATTCCTTTCTTCGGGATCTGTTCCACCACTGTGAGAGGATAACTTTGAACCAAAAAAATTCATCATTTCCTTTTGCAACAGCGTTTTGAACTTCCTAACTTATGACTCCCTTAAGCTTTTATATTTCTGCAATGAGATTGCGAAGTGTATAAGACACTGTTCTTGATTGAGCAAGGAAACAAATAAAAAAAGTCGACTCACTGATAAATAAAATCAGTCCGTTACTAAACCTTTAGTTGCAAATGCGTGAGAACAACTCTTTGGTGGGACAAATCTCTTCCAAAGCTGCAACAAAAGTATACCTCTGCTACTTCTAATCGACTCCTCGAACTTTTGATTCTTGCAAGGGGAATAATTGGGTTTCCGCTAAATTTGTTTCTTATTCAGACTGAGGTCGTGCTTACGAACAACGAGAATGCCGAAAAAACAACCATAAAACACGTGACAAGTGACGCATCATCTCGCTCAGATAGCATTCATTCATGGCCTGTCCAATAATGTGCCTACATACTCATGCCAAAGTTTACCGTCATCGGTTGGTCGCAAGCGAAGGTGCCTATGGTTTTCGATAGGCAGTCGCGGCAGCTTTCGCTTGATGGTAGCTTGTGCGAGATGGGCATCGCCGATCCCATGCTTTCAATGCGGCAGATTCTTTGCTAGAAGTGCAATAATGTTACAGAGTGTACTTGAGTCAATATTTACATTAAATAAAAGTTCACGATTGGGACGTTCTCAAACATCAATTGATCTAGTTTGTTGCATCCAAAAAACTGAGTGAGACTCTTTGTTTTCACATGGTCTTCGAGAATGTAATCCTTGTCCAAGGTTACATTACCTCCTTTGGGGAGATCTATTCCATTGACAGTTGTGATTCGATAGAGAAAAGTGGGAGAGTACAACCTTCTTGAACGCCCTGGCCTTAGGATATCTTCACAGTTGATATTCTCAAACAGCCTCGAAGTAACGTAATCACCGTGAACATCTACTTTACCTGGAACAACTATTTCAAAAGAGAATTTGAAGGAGCCAGATATGGAATGGCAACATATGTTGCCGTTCTCAAGCACAGTTACATGACCGACTGTAGGGGCTTCGATGACGACTTGGAAAGCATCGGTAGTCGTGGATATGCGGCACATGCTCCTGGATGGGTCGGCCCAACGCTGATAGAAGCCCTCTTTGAGTTCCAACGCAACGCGAGAACTTAAATATGTAGGCCTTTTCAATGTCTCAGCATATCTATTCTCAATTTCAAACAGTCGATCGAAGTCGCTGAGGATAAAAGAGTAAGACCAACCAATATCATTCCTAGCATTAAACTTCGCGGTGCATTCTCCCCCCTGTAAAGTTGTGGCGTGGGTACCTGGTAGATTTTTTTGATTCTCAATCAAATCCTCTTTCTCGTCCACAAACAATGATTTGGCGAATCCAGTCAGCCTATTCTTCATGTTGTAGATCCTGTCGCTTCTGAGGGCCGCCATTCGATCTTTTTTGTTGCAACTTTGCAGATGCTTCAAATAAACTGTGTCATTGAAGAATTTTTTATCAGAGTAGTTACGAATTGTCTTAGAATTGAGCCACATTGGATGCGCTTCAGTACTTAAGATGACATTATCCCTTGTATAATGCAATTCATTCTCCAGATCGAACAAGAGATAAAGGTATTTTAAAGTTTCACTCAAAACAAATGTTTCCATTCGGTCCTGCGGCAGGCCGCTGATGACGTCTTGCAACCCCCCGAATCCACATTGGTGCTTGAATCTTGTCTTGAAGCTTTCCAGTATTTCAAGCCCAATGTTCAAATAAAATGGATCTTTAGTGGCACGATATAAGTAGTAGGTCGATTCGATGAATTCAGGTCGTAGAGGGTACCATTCGAGCGGCACCAGTTCTCTGTGCAGATCGCTTGGTATGTCTGCTTCGCCCTTGTTTTGGAAAGGTTTGCCTAAGGATTCGGCAATTAAAGAGAGATTGCCCTGGAAAAGCCATCTCTCTGGAATACCTCCAAAAGTATCCCACAACTTCAAAAACAATGAATGCTTGTATATGGCATCACTGACGTCGCCTGCCAACACTTGCAAACCGGGGAAAAAAGCGCTTAATGAGTCGATCCACGACACAACCAGTTGGCCGGTCAAATGTTGCGCGTTAAAGAAAAACCAGTCGGCTTTACAATACTTGATCAAGGCACTGTATGAGGTCCTCCAAATTTTGTACAAATGCTCGTCATTGAATAGTATTGCTCCCTTCAATGCATATTCGTAGAACGAATCTATCGACGCTCCGATCCCGGTTAGTGGTGAATAACATTGTCCTGTTTCTGGGTTGAAAGACATCGGCAAAAGATCGAGATCCGACCTGAGTGACCATGTCTTGTTCATAGCATATCCTGTGACGGCAGCATATTTCTCATCGTTGGTCAGGTATGAGAGCATGGTAAATTCGAACATGGGGCTTGCCATTGCCGCGACGTTATTTTCAAAGTTTGATTCAGTTTTCACGGTTTTAAATTTATGCCTCAGATTGATCCTCGCCAGTGGCAAACCTGTACTTGTTAAATAAGCAGGTAGCAAACGGTCCCCGATATCCCTTGCTAAATCCAACAGAATACCATTATACTCGTCCCCTAGAAAAACCTTCTTCGATGGATCTGTTGCGTAGAGGTGCGACGAGAGTAGGCTGCCTAATATTCTAATAGTTGTCTCAAAAACCTGCACAGTGGAGTCGATATCGAATTTGGCAGGGAAAGTCTGCTCGACAAGATCAATCGCACTCTTGAACTTTGATTTGTCATTGAGGATGGCGATTGTTGTCAGAGAATCGACTAAGGTAACGGAAAAATTCCCTAAAACATCATTGGTTGAATCATCTGGATCAGCAAAGTTCCTAGTCTTGGGGACACATGATATGGGTCTCAGTTCATCAAAAGGGTATGCATGCAACAGATAGTTATCATATGCAAAATAGAATAGATCCTTAACCTCCAATCTATAGTCATTTAGTTCTTGCTTTGTGAAGGAAAATTTCGAGTATTTCACCCCATGGTTTCCTTTCCTCGCACTCCCATCTATTGACGCAAAGCACTGTCCTACTGTCGACCAGAGTATTAGGCAAAGTCTTATAAGCATCAGCCGGTCATCCAACAGAAAGCAGGCTAGGATATCCAGGCGTTCTGCTATAGAGGGCGCGTTGCCACTTGCTGAGTTGAAGAGTGTTTCTAAGAGGCCGATGCGCCCTCACTCAACGCATCTCGATCGCATATAGGCAACTTCACAACAAAAGCCACAAAAGCAGTCACATGATCAATTTACCAATTACCTCTCGAAGTGCAGCCGTTGCTGCCGTAGAGCACCAAAGCAAGGCGCACAAGATATCATAGGGACTGGGAGTTATATTTGTGTGCAGTGTGCTTCCCTCAAAGCCGCACGATGGCAGGCCCGTGCGAGGCTAATAACTTATTGAGACTGCTTCTTCTAACATCCACACATCCGCCAACAAAACGTAACATCCACACATCCTGTTTTGATCCTCATTTTCTTTGCTTGATGTTCGCCTTGCGCTTCGCTACAAAGCGCAAGGCCTTGAAAACTCGGCCAGGCAGCTTGTCTCGTAGACGAGGACGAGCCGGATGGCCAATGCGGAAGCTTGATTGAGCGATTCTCCCCTCGCTAGGGACAGAGAGCTTGAGCCACTCGGAGAGAAAGCACTTTCCTAGGCAGGCGGGTGCCCGAGCATCCACCTGGGGCTCACTTCCCGCACAGCGCCCTTGGTCTTGTTGCCGCATGCCAAACGGACAGCACCGTTGATCCACCGTCTCAGCTGCTACCTTGAGGTCCCATGTCCCTTGCAAATTTCTTCAAGATTTTTAAACATTGTAATGAGAAATTTCATAAGTTATATTGTAATTTGATACACAATTCCCATTTTGAAGAATCGACTTAAAACACCATAGTTATCAACCACTAAGGAAAAATGGCTAGAGGACCGTATGTTAAACGCAATGTGATGTAACGGAATGGAAGATGTTGACAAGCAAAGGACAAGACTGCTCAAATCTCAAATTTGAGACCCACTTTATCTCAAAACCATTGATGATAGATAATGTCCATATAGCGATAGGAAACAAATATATGCGGAATAAACAGAATAAATAAATGGCGTTGGAGAAGTCTTGCACTTCAGTAGCATTCCGTGAAAAATTTCAAATTGAACAGAAGTACTAACCATATCATCTAATAATATCAACAGAAAGAAGCATCTTAAGAGATTAGCAGCTCCACACCATTGGTTGTTGGACAAGTTGTCTGGTACTTATGCTCCAAGACCATCCCAAGGTCCACACAAGTTGCGTGAATCCTTGCCATTGATTGTTTTCTTAAGAAACAGATTAAAGTACGCTTTGAATGGTCGTGAAGTTAAGGCTATCTTAATGCAACGTCATGTCAAGGTTGACGGTAAGGTTAGAACCGACACCACTTTCCCAGCTGGCTTCATGGATGTTATCAGTCTAGAAGCCACCAACGAAAACTTCAGATTGGTCTACGATGTTAAAGGTAGATTCGCTGTTCACCGTATCACCGATGAAGAAGCTACTTACAAATTGGGTAAAGTTAAGAAAGTCCAATTAGGTAAGAAAGGTATTCCATATGTTGTCACCCACGATGGTAGAACTATAAGATACCCAGACCCAAACATTAAGATCAACGACAGTGTCAAGATCGATTTGGCTTCCGGTAAAATCACCGATTTCATTAAATTCGACGCTGGTAAATTAGTTTACGTTACCGGTGGTCGTAACTTGGGTCGTATCGGTACCATTGTTCACAAGGAAAGACACGATGGTGGTTTCGACTTGGTTCACATCAAGGACTCTTTGGACAACACTTTCGTCACCAGATTGAATAACGTTTTCGTCATCGGTGAACCAGGTAAGCCATACATTTCCTTGCCAAAGGGTAAGGGTATCAAGTTGTCTATTGCTGAAGAACGTGACAGAAGAAGAGCTCAACAAGGTTTGTAAACTTGTTAAAGTCTTTTTATGTTAAATCATGTAGAGCTTTGTTTCATATAATTTCTTACACAGAATAAAATTTCCTTTTTTCATATAGGTATAAACCCTAATTCTTATTTAAATTATCCCGTATTGGTGAGATTACGTGAGGAAGACCTTCTCAGGCCTTCCGTCTAGTGATCTCTTTAATGTAACGCGCCAGTAGTGTTTTTGTAGAGTTTCCCCCGTATGGTTTACAGTCAGAGGGGCTGTATCTTGGGACATTCTCTTCAGGGGTGATAGCATTGACAGCATTCAAAACATGGGGCTGCAGAAAACTGTAGAAGACAAAATGAACAATTTCATTTCCGCCCGGAGATACCAGCTCCTTGCTCTGGACAACGTTTGGAATTTGGTAGTCAAACTGAGAATTATGCTTAGTATCATCGCCCTTACAGCCACAATCATCCCTAGTTGTATAGCCCTCGGTGAAAAACGGTTGGTAAACAAAAGGGCAACTTTTTGAACCATCACTCGAGTATAATCCAATAGTATTGGGCGGAGCTAAAGATGCAATTGCAGGGCCTTTGTTCAAGTACTGTTCGATATTAGAGGCGACTTTGAAAGGTAATTCCATGTACAGCCATTCGTTCGAAAACGGCAAGACGATAAACTCACTATCAGTGGTAAACGGGCCCTTATGCAAATCATATCTAACAGCGCCTGTGTTTATCATAATATACCTACTGATTGACTTGTTCGTAATTTCGGAGTGTAATTTGGGAAGCACTTCGCTGGTTATCAGATGGTAAATATTATCTTCGGAGTCTTGCGGTCTAGCTGACATGTAAAAGGTTTGGGGGACATAACCCTGAACATTGTCCAGCTGAAGCTTTTCTCTTAAATGTCTGAGGCTTTTAGACACGTTTTCGCCCTTGCTCAAACTCTGAGACAGTTCTTTGTCTCCCCTAGCATGATATGCAAAGGATCTCCTGTTAAAGTCAATATATCTTCTTGAGAAGCGTGGCGATTCGCTATTCACGTTATCAATTGATAAAAACCCTAGAGTTTCCGCAAATCTACCACTTTGCAGAGCGCTAGATTTTCCATCAAAAAGTACAAAGTCTCTCACATGAGAATGCCCCCCAAAGAACTGTATGATTATATTTGGGTAAAGTTTCCTGAACTGGGCGTGCAGACGAGTCATTTCATGATTTTCGGAGTCACTGACAGGCATATGGCCAATCATTAGGATTAAGTCAAGTTTCTCCTCCGGATATGTATCAAGCATTTTTTGAAACCATTCTTTTTGTAGCTCTTCTTCAAATGGTAGAACTTGTGCTCTTGAATTGTATCTTCTGAAATCGAACATGAATGAGAGTGCCAAAATTCTTGCCTTTGACTTTGGTGTTTCAAAATAGATGTACTTATTTCCAAATGGCACATATTCCCCACTTTCGTGTAGAAATTCCACATTGCTAGATACGTATTTATTCTTGAACTTTTTTGACATCGCAGTCGAGTAGTACTCTAAGATTGTATTCTCTGCAACATATAACTCGTGATTACCCAAAGTTAATAAATCATAGTCCTGTTCGTTGAAGATTTTTGTTGTATCAGCTCCATTGGGTTCTGTAGCATCAGATAAACCGTTTCCATCATGCTTGTCACCAGAGTCAATTAAAATTAAATCTTGCGTTTCATTAATACTGTTATTCTTGAACTCTGAAAAAAAAGTTATGAAATCACCCCAATCAGCATTATAATCAGGTTGCAAAAGATGAGAACCTAGCCATCCATGAACATCTGTTGTATGTAAAAAGTTCAGCTGCCCTATTTTGAGGTCTCTTAGAATAGGCTTCTCTGGTCCTGCTTCGGAATCAAAAGGCCTCTGGACAAATGGTGAGCAATGACCCAGAGTAGACCCAATTAATAACAGGGTTTTCAGTTTTCTCACCATGACAAAATTGAAGCCTTGGTGCGATTTTGTTATGTTGATGATTTTTAAGTTGGGATTTACTTAGGCCGGTAGGTATCCCTTTTCCCTCGACGAGGTATGACATTTTGCTGAACCAAATGCAAAAAAGGCAGGAAAGTGTCCAAATTACTGTAACTCAGAAACAAAAACACGATTATCCCCAGTCGGACCGATTCTTAGACGAATTAGCAATTAATTGGCGAACTGAGTCTTTTGTGTAGCACTTTTAATTTTTTTAAAATTATGTTTAGTTGACATAAAACATAAAATAGCTGTTACCAAAATTTAACAGGTCTTACATGAAGTAAAAATATTGAGAGTTTTATACAAATATTATAGAGCATTATTTAGCTTTGATCATTAGAAAAAGCTAAGGAATACACGGGCCTTTGAACTTTGTAACCTAAAGATTAAAATGATTATGAACAGGGACATAGAAGTTAAACAAGAGAGAAAGGACCACTGGCGAGAACGCAGTATAATTGTCGGCTCGAATTTTCTATTTATAAGGATACTCCACTTGTCTATCTTTTCGAAGCCAGATTTTCTTCTTTTTCTTGGTTGTAATGTGTTCAACGAACTTTTCGACGCATTGAGTGACCTTGAACTTCTTTATAAAAACCGGATCCCATAGTTCCGAGCCAACGCCCAGATCTTTACAGCATCTCATCAATGCGTTACTTTTGCAACCTTCAGTAGCAGTTGGTATGCCTGTTTCGCTGAAATAATCTTGTTCACCTCGCGCAACACTTACGAGTTGGCCATGACATACAAGTCCGTACTCTCTTGTTACTAATTTCGAGGTAACGATCGTTTCAGATCTGGGAACCAAGCCCCAACCGCCAGCGCCGAAGGCCCTATTTAAGGTACGTCGGTACTTTATTTCTGGAAGATATATCAGGCCGTCGGGTTTTATCTCGATATCTTCGGTACCCAAAGGTTTGCTAAGCTCTATCTGAACATTTGCTTCGAAAGGTTTTGACCCAATTCCATACCACGAAACATACCAATTTATACCCTTATCATCTGATCTATCACCGGTATTTGTAGGTCCCTCCAGAGGTTTACCGCCCAGGCTCTTGTTCAAACTGTTTGAATAGCCGCTAAGCTCTCCATTGATCGCGTTACCACTGGTGGTATTACCGTAAGTTGGTGCTTTTCGCTCATTTGAGTAAATCCCCTTGACAGGCGAAACGGCGGTTGCTGACGCAGTAGTGAGTTGCTTGAACAACAAAACTCTTAATATTGTGCTCTTATGAAGCATAGAGCGCCCCTGAATTCTTAACATTTGCCGGCAAAATGAGTGCCCAAAGTAAGATATTATTTGTGAAAGTTCTATGTAACCCTGTATACTATACATTTTTACCACACATGGTTTTTGTTCGCGTTTTCGCCGTTGCGGTGTTCGTTTCCAGGAAGCGCGACGTTCATGGAAGTTTCGTAATGAAAAGATTTAAATCTGCCGAGGTGTTCAATATCATTATAAAAATCCTAATTGACCACTAAGAAGCACCCTATTTTTTTAACCGTCTGGTTACTGGCTAAAATTGAAGTCAAGCTTTTCGTTATGGCTCCAAAGAAACGGTTGACTGCTCAAACAGCAATATCCTCATCTAGTGTGGATGTCGATGATCCTCATTTTAAGTATACCAAGAAAAACACTAACGACTACGAATATTTAGCCGAGAGATGGCTCATGAGGCCACCACCCGATAGCTCCGCTAAATATACTACCTGGCTATACCTTGTCACTGCAATTGCATTTGTTGCTAGATTCTATCTGATATGGTACCCAAAAGAAGTTGTCTTTGATGAGGTTCACTTCGGCAAATTTGCCTCCTATTACCTAGAAAGAACTTTTTTCTTCGATGTTCATCCGCCGTTCGCTAAAATGATGATTGCTTTCATTGGTTGGTTAGCTGGTTACGATGGTGCCTATAAATTTGATGATATTGGTGAGAGTTATGTCACCCATCCTGCTCCATTTCTGGCCTATCGTTCGTTTAATGCCGTCTTAGGTACTTTAACTGTTCCTATAATGTTTCTAACGATGAAGGAGCTCAATTTCAAGGCGATCACCTGTGCATTCGCTGCCCTGTTGGTTGCTGTCGATAATGCCCATGTTATCGAGACGAGGCTTATTTTATTAGATGCCATTTTGATTTTCTTTGTGGCTTTGACATTTTACTGTTACGTACGCTTTTACAAAGCTCAATTGAGTGCACCACTCTCTTGGAACTGGTATCTTTGGTTGCATGCCACTGGTTTGTCCCTGTCATTTGTAATCTCCACAAAATACGTTGGTGTCATGACTTACGCTGCCATAGGATCTGCTGTAGCAGTTAACGTATGGCAATTGATGGATATTCGTGCCGGCCTCTCTTTAAGAAAGTTGTTTGGTCATATCATCAAAAGATTAAACGGCCTGGTCTTTGCACCCTTCATTATTTACTTATTCTGGTTTTGGGTTCATTTCGCAATTTTGTGTAAGTCAGGTACAGGTGATGACTTCATGTCAGCAGAATTCCAAGAGACCTTGGGTGACTCTCCGTTAGCCAAGGAATCAAAACAGGTAAACTTCTTTGACATCATCACAATAAAGCACAAGGACACACAGGTTTTTCTTCATTCTCATTTGGCTCAATATCCTCAACGTTATGAAGATGGACGTATCTCTTCTCAAGGCCAACAAGTAACTGGCTACTCAGCAGAAGATCCTAATAACCAATGGGAGATTATACCAACAACCGAATTTCCATCTCGTGTAGGAAACGCTGTGCACTTGAACGAACCCTTCAGGCTTAGACATATTCTTACAAACACGTATCTTTTGGCTCATGATGTTGCGTCTCCTCTTTACCCGACGAATGAAGAAGTTACAGCTGTTCCAGAAGAAGAAGCCAACGGCCCTAGTCTTCACCAAACAATATTCACATTCCAGTCATTGAAAAAAGACTCCAAAGCTGTTGTTAAGACTAAGGGCACACTTTTCCGTATCTTCCATGTCGATACTGTAGTTGCCCTTTGGACCCATAATGACCAATTCCTACCCGAATGGGGGTTTGAGCAACAAGAAGTCAATGGTAATAAAAAAATTACTGACTCGGAGAATAATTGGTTTGTGGACAGCATTATCAATATTGATGAGGAGCGGAAAGCATTTGCTCCTAAAGAGGTTAAATCTCTTCCATTTTTTACCAAGTGGACTGAGCTTCAAAGATCCATGTTCGAACATAACAACAAATTGTCCTCGGAACATCCCTTTGCCTCTCAGCCCTATTCATGGCCAGGAAGCTTGAATGGTGTCTCGTTTTGGACAAAGGATGCTGACAGGAAACAAATACACTTCATAGGTAATATAATTGGATGGTGGTTGCAAGTTGTTTCACTGGCAATCTATGTGGGTATTGTTATTGCTGATTTACTAACAAGGAAGCGTAGCTATTTTGCGTTAGGAAAGATCACAAGAGAGAAAATTTACGGTCCGTTAATGTTCTTCTTTGTTGCATGGGCCTGGCATTACCTCCCATTTTTTTTAATGGCTCGTCAAAAGTTTCTACACCACTACCTGCCCGCTCATTTAATTGCCTGTTTATTCACTGCTGCGTTATGGGAATTGATACTCAGCGAATGTAAATCTTTGGATCCAGAAGAGGATGAAGAACTTCCAGGATCTCAATTCGAAGTAACGCCTGAAATAAAATATAAAGCATTGTACGTGTTCTTCGCTTGTATGACGATAGGAATTTTGTGGTTCTTTTTCTACTTTGCTCCTTTGACATACGGAAACATTGGGCTCACTCCAACCGAAGTTGAAAATAGAAGATGGTTGAACATGGAGCTAAATTTTGCTAAATAGAAGCTTAAAAGAACTCCCAGTATGCCTGTTGAAAAATATGTAAACTTTAACTAAATAAATTAAAGAGCCTTGATCAATTAGCAGTCGGGAAGGGAAGAGTTCTATGCATTTTTGTTACCAACTTCAAATAGTTTGGTTCATTCTCAGGTGTGATGTATCCGTGTCTAATTAAAAAATCAACCATTATCAAGCCACAGTTTGGCTTGAATTCTTTTCTTGTTAGAGCATCAATTGTTTCTTGAAGGCTCAACAAATTGAAGCTATCTACTTCTCCGTCATTTGGTGAAGGAATAATATCGTGTGGAAGTTTGAGATCATAGATGTATTCCACCTCTCCCACAATGAAGCTCGATTCGTCTCTAAATTTTCTAGCGCTCGGATCTGGCATGAAATGAAAATATGAAATAACACCGGTGGCCTTTATGTTAGGTCTGATGATGTTCTCAGAAAGGTTTGCTTCTTCCATACTTTCCTTCAACACCGTGTCATAAACGCCATAACCACTCCCCATCCCCCCTGCTATGATGTTGTCGAGCATTAAAGGCCAGGTAGACTTTGTAGCAGATCTCCTTGGAATCCAAAACTTTATGTCATTGGTGGCCTCATCAATGACGTAACCATTAATATGGACACCATATGTTACTATACCCATGATACCAGCCATGGCACGTTCTAACAGTATATAAGGCTCGCCGTTGGCCCACACCGTATACTTTTCGTCTCTCCAACCTTTAATACCTTTCAAATCCGATGCTTCGTATAATGCCTTAGCAAGCACATCCAACTTCTCATTCCTCCTATTTGGTTCAGCATCTTTAAACTTCAGTGCCTGTGTCGAATGATTGACATCAAAAATACTCTCAAAAATTGCACCACATACCACTTTCATCTCTTCAATAACAAAATTCAGAACAAATCCGATCCTAATGCCTTCATGCGTCATTAAATAGCTGACGTTATTCTGAAATTCTTTATCATTTTCATAGTCTAATGACAAACCATCCAGATAGTCAACAATTTCCAAAAACGAGAAGGAGACATCTTCATCTTCTTGAGTTCTTTCCAGCACCTGCTGATTGAATTCTGATCGAGTAACCTTGACCATTCTGCTCTATCTGATTGATTGCATTTTTCCAACCTAAAGTCCACGGATAGTGCACGCGACTTCCATACTCTTGATTTAGCATTCAAGGTACCGACAAAAAAAAGCTTAGGTTTTCAATCAGCCAATAGAAAGAGGCAATAAGATCATCAATGCCAAAAACTTTAAGAGCTTTTCTAACATACCTAAAGAATTCCCCTGAGCTATTTACTCGTAGCCCAGTTAGAGTGGTATGTGGTAATACATCCGCGGATTTTGATTCGGTGGCATCAGCAATTACCTTTGCATATTGTAGCTTTCAAAAGGACCCAGAACATCCAATCATCCCAATAATCAGCATTCCCAAAGTGGACCTATCCTTAAGAAGGGATATAGTGAGAGCGTTAGACGGTGTATGTGTAAGTGAAGATCTGTTATTCTTCATTGAGGACTTGCAGGAATTCAGAAATGAAAGCGGCCCTTTGACCGCCGTTCTCGTAGACCACAATAAAATCGAATTTACGGTCGAGCCTTATATTGGTAATGTCAGTGGTATCATCGATCACCACAAGGATGAGAACCTGTATCCGAACGCAGATCCTAGAATAATCAGAACTACTGGAAGTTGCTCGTCTTTAGTATTGAACTATTGGGTGCCGCAGCTAGGAAATTCTACTTTGGTCAAAGATGTAGCTCTTTTGTCCTTAGGTGCCGTTCTCATAGACACCTCGAACTTTTGTCATAAAGTTGAGCAGCCCGACCTCGATGCATTGAAAGTTTACTCAAGGCTACTTCCAAACATTGACAGGGATGAGTACTATAAAAAAATAAGGCACGATAAAGATGATCTTGATGGTCTTGATATACAGGAAATACTGAGAAAGGACTATAAACAATACTCATTCGAAACAGCTGCGAAGCATCAATTAAAAATTGGTATAGCATCTGCTGTAAAACCGTTAGAATGGTTTTATGGCAATTTTGGGGGCGAGATTGCATTCACAGAAGCATGCTCTGAATGTCAAAAGGAAAATGATGTGGATATTTTCGTCGTACTCACTTCATGGATGGACAAGAAAGATTTCAAACGTGAATTAGCTATCATGTCGACCACTTTTTCAAATGAGAGTTTGCACACAATTGTGGAATCTATCAAGGAAGAGCTCCAGCTCAACGGAGAGAGTCAAATTACTTCTGAAAACCGCTTTGCGTCGTTCCAACAGGAAAATACTTCTGCAAGCAGAAAACAAGTAGCGCCTATCTTAAAAGATGCGGTGAAATCGATTAATTGATTACCGGGATATAACTCACATACCAGGGCCCCATTTTTTTATTATTTTGTGGCAGAACCTTATTTATTTGCTCCAAGGCCTCTAAGAAACTTTTCATAGGGAGATCGTTGACCTCAGCGTCATCTACATTTTGTTTCGTTTTCACTTCCGAGGCAGCGTCATCACGATATAAAATTTTAATACAATTATTCATTAGACGTCCATTTGAAAGCGTTATATCTATACCGATCGCAAACATCCAGACGAGAACTTGTATCTTGCCACATTTTAACAGAACGTACCTTGTCGAATTACCCTTTACCAGGTTCAATAAAGTAATTACTACGTCATTTTCAGGCGGGAACACCTCTATATTACTTCCGCCGTCTGAAATAAGTTTTGTCTTGTATTTATAAATTTTAAACAATTGGTCTTTTGTTTTCTTGCCAAGAGATGCTGAACATCGTGAACAACATAACGTATCCCCATTAGACACCAGTCGGCCTTTGAAAGTTTCTTCATTCGCCAGAAAAAAGGATCCCCCTACGAGAATTTCTCTTGTGAATGGATTCAGCGAGTTTTGTCTGGCAGAATACGCAGAAGATGTTTCTGTATGATGGTGTGGCTTATGACAATGCCAATAATCCATTAATTCCATCCAAAACTCGGAGGGCATTTCGTTTAACTTAGAACAGTTCCCCTCGTCGACTATATCAAAACCACATTTTAAACAGCTAATCTTGAAGGATTCTAAGCTCAATAAATCTTTCTTGGTCCATTTTCCATCAGGAAGCAACATTAGGAAATTTTGAGATTTATTTATTCTCCTATATTCGACAAAATCGTCCTCTTTGCTATTGAGCCTCAGAACGTAATCACTATCACCAACGGGCACAAATGAGTAAGGGCCTTCTATGTCTACCTCATGTGGTAACAGGATGCTGACTGAGTGACCTGACTGCGTCTCCAGCTTCAAAGTTGACGAGCTCAAAGAGGCCACAATTGGCCTCTCTACGCCATGAACGACGACAGAGGTACTGCCTATACGTGGCAAATGTTCGACTAAATATTGCATATTCCTTGACAAAAAATTATCATCATACTATCAGGAGCTTTTCACGCTTTTCAGTGTAACCTATTCTTTCTCTTTCACCTCATCGCGTTGTGAACCATAAATGACCCTCAAACAAGATTAGACGACATACTCTCCTGACATCACTACCTCTAAGGAAGGAAAACCCATCAAACAGATGTCGGCTTTCAATGCTTTAAACTTGACCCCTCATGACGAGCAGTTGGAAGCTGAAGAGCATTCAAGGGAGCTTCAGATAGAGGAAAGTTACAAGATATTTCAAAAGGCATTAATTGATCTCAAAGCAAAGAGATATGATGATGCTAACAAGCATTTCGAGGTGTTGTTCAGAATGGAAGTAATTAAACCGAACAAATGGGGGCTCTATACGTATTCTACACCCACGCTGAATAGCCTAAGATATTTGGCCTACCGCAATCGAGGAATGTATTATTATAGTTATTTATTGGACCACGAACCTCAAATGAGTACTGAAGACATCGTCGACTACACATTGAAAGTCGTTGAAAATTTGGTGGAGTCAATTCAGCATAGCGAGGCTGACACGACCGTGACGTCTCTATTAAACGAAATATTTAGTAGCTATAAAACAAAACGATTACAACGTTGGCTACTAGAGTATGAACTAACTAGACAAGAGAACACTTGGATTTTGTTAGGCAGGAAAAGGAGAGGCCTGCTTCCACAGTTCAAAGAAATATTAAAGCAGTATGATGATCTTTTGGCCAGTATAAAGGAGAAGTGTCGCATCAGGGCCTTGCAACGCGATAACATACGACAGTATTGTGATTATAATAAAATGCCCAGTAAAACGCTCAACCCCATACTGTCCAAAATTAGAGAAATGAAAACAGAAGATGAAAAGACTATGAAAGAACTCGATGTGTTTGAGGTGACTTTGAAGGAAAATAGTTGGGACGGTATCGCGAAATGCATAAAGGAACTGACCCCTCATATAAAGAATTCTGTGCTGCTAACCAAGTCGGTAGATCCGTATAATGAAGTGGAATTTCCAATTGAGGTTGTGAAATTCACGCTTTCCGAATCAATGACAGCAGAATCAGACGGTGAAGAAACGAATGAGGAAGACGAAAATGAAGTGAATGACAAATCAAAATCAAATACAGATTT
Organism: Zygotorulaspora chibaensis; assembly: GCA_030565665.1. Lineage (NCBI taxonomy): Eukaryota > Fungi > Ascomycota > Saccharomycetes > Saccharomycetales > Saccharomycetaceae > Zygotorulaspora > Zygotorulaspora chibaensis. The sequence goes on along the minus strand of JAJMCM010000011.1, from coordinate 141,138 downwards.
AAAGGTTGAGGAAACCAACGAAGTCAATGCATCGAATCATTTAGTATCGCAAGAAGCAGACCTCAAAGCCGGTAAACGCTCCTTGGACTCCTCCGATGGCTCCAGAATTGCACAAAGAAGCAGTAAACGTTTCAAGGATAAGGAACAAGAAGTTCAGGAAGATGATACCTTGAAAAGTTTGGAAATATTTTTGAGTGAAATCACAGCTTTGTTAAATTCATTGGATTTAACTGTTCCATTCAAAACTTCTTATCTGTCATCTGATCCACCCCTCTCCGACGACATTGAGCTAGTACCTTACCATGATTTGATAGATTGCTTAAGGGACTGGAGCAGTTGGCATACGGACATTTTTATACAAAATGATTATAAACTAGAGCCTAATATGAATAGCGCTAGTGATATTGAAGTACTACAACTAAATTCGTTACTGAAGTCTAACATGTTTGCAGACAGAGGCAGTTTAATTTCAAACTTCCGGGAACTCCGAGGGCATAGGATGGAGCATTTCATAGAATGTGTTGACCACAAAAAAATGCATTTTCAAGAGGTAAGGTTCACATTTCTGCTGACTTTGTTGTCACTTAATAGCGATGATGAACGGTTAATTGTTGACTACTCTTGGTCAGGTACCCTAGAGAAAACTGTAGAATGGATCTTGCTGGGTTTGGAACCTGGTCTTTATAGCTTGATGACATCCTGTTTAAGCAAGTATCCTTATTTTGCTTTGTCGGTTTACGAAATCCTGGTGAATAGGTTGGGTAACATACACGAAGAAATAGAGGCTAAAAGGTTACATGGTGCTAAAACTGGTGATCTGAAGAGTCAAAGAAAACATTTAGGAAGAAAACTTGTGAAGTGGTATACGCTGATCAAGAGTTATGTGGCCCAGGACGAAAAATGGGAAATATATCTGGGGTGGACTCACTACTGTTACTTACAATACAGTTGTGATATCGTAGACTATCGACTTTTATCGACGCTGCACGATATTGAGAAAAAATTGAAAATGAAAGAGAATCATTTTGCTATCAGCTATCCAAACTATCGTCATATTCCCTCCTTAAGCCTAGATGCCATCAATTCTCAAATAAGAAAAATAAACATTATTCGAAAAATAAGCGTGGTAGATGCCTCTGAAGAAACCCAAGAAAACGAAGAAATGGCGCAGCATATTGATGTTTTACAAAGCGTACTTTTACAGAGCCTGTATCCCAAAATGCAGTGTTCTCCTGAAGACAAAGAAATGTTTACTTTCATTTCTAATTCTCCATTTATGCTTAAAGTAAAACTATGGGAAGTGCTGTTGTCATTCTATGTTACCAAAAATGACATGAACAATATTCTGAGAAACTATTTTTACGTCTTGACATTGTTCACTCAAGTTATTTCATCCGAGAAATATCTTATTTTGCCAGAGAAGGCTCGCCAGCAAATGCTGTTAATAATTTTGAGTTCTGTGGGGAACTTCACCGCCAAAGTGATAGGGAGCTTGAATAATGTAAGATGGCACATCAATGAGATTATTACGATTGACGATTTACACACATTAACCAAGATATTTTTCCTCTTTTTCCCCATACTTTCCTTCGAGAGTATCACGAGAAGTGATTCATCAAAAAAGCCGTTTTTCAAAAAGGCAGTTAGATCATCTTCAATCATGAAAGATACTGTCGCAAATTTGGCTACTGTCTTAATTTACTTCTTCAATATCGAAGCGATATCAAAAATACCAGTGCAACAGCCTTCGTTCACCACTAACATGATATGGTGCCTGCATTCTCTTTTGGGAACTTTTGGATTCTGTGACGCTTCGGATGGTAATTTCTTAAAAATATGTGAAAAAATGCTGTGTCGGATTGCTGATAAAGACTCTTTAGTTCTGTTGAAGCAAGTTTTATGGTGCCGATACCACTATCTAATTGCAGGTGATAATTTTGCGCCTGAACAACACCCTACCAAAGCCATAGATATGGACAAAGGGAATTCCTTACCCCTTGGTATATATTTAATAAAGCTATTGTACCAAGGAAAAAATCCGCTCCTTGCTAGCGGGAGTAAAAGCAATTTGAAGCCAGTTTTAGACAACATTATTGAAACAGTAGGGGATCCTTTAATTTCTGGGAGTCAAATAATCGAAAGAAATAAATATGAACTAATGGAGTACCTGGAAAGCCCTATCACTGCCCAAATTTTCCGAAATGCTTTCTCAGGTAAATATACCTTGCCATTAACAACACCGCATGATGAATTGCAAGATTTTATAGACGCAGGCGTATTCTATGTCTCAAGCATTCAATCACTCAATTTGTATCGTGTTCGAAAAAAGTCTATGCAGGCTCGTCCGTCCGAACTTGATTCTATCATAGCAATGCTGAAAAGCGATATTATCTATAATACGAGGCGTTTTGAGAGCTGGTATTTACTTGGAAAGTGTTATGCCTACCTTGTGGAGGACGATTTAATGTGGACTTCGGATAAGCTCACTGTGATAGAAAAAAAGAATTCAATAGCTCTCACGCAACGACATTCAATATTATGTTTTATAATGTCCCTCACTTTATTCTATGCCAAGAAGATCAGAATTGCAGAAGATGAGATTATTGCTCAGAAAGCCTTGGAGGAATTAGGTATCGAGCTGATAAGTGGCTACTTCAAGCCCATGGAGAAACTTTGCTTCACTTGGAAACGGTCCGAAACTGTATTAATTCTCGAAGAGACAGGAAACGTCGTCGAAAAGAAAACGAATGGCACCATTTACATCTCCGACTTCAACATCGAACAGGCAATACTGTTGTGTTTCAAGAACAGCAGTTATCTTTTGAATAAACACCAAACTGAGGAGAATAGCACGAATTGGCTGACTTACTATCACATAGGCAGAATGTATTTCAAGATTGACAAAATGAACTACAGTAATCGGGCGTTTGAAAATATTCTGAAGTCGTGTTCCGTAGCTTTTAAAAGCTCTCCACCCAAAGATCCAATAATCGAACCTTACTACTCTCTGGTAAACATGAGCTTCAAATCTGTTAAGTGTGGTATCAATGATCCCGTGAGAGCTTTGAGTATCCTCTTCAAAGAGAAAGAATTTTTCAAAGAGAGGGAAGACTTTTGGAGTATAGACGATTCGTTGACAATCGATTATCAATTAAGGTTATTTTATCACAAAATTATTCACCTGCTTAAATTCTTGACTGCTTCAGATAAGAAAAGATGGCATCACAGGCCACGCTACAGAATTGCAAGAGTCTTATTTGACGAGTTTGACGACGTGGATGGCGCTTTGGAAGAAATGGGAGCCGTAATGTCTATCAAAAGTGCTCATAAGAACCTTGTAAATATTTGGAAACCTGATTTTGAAAGACCTGGTAAGCATTTTGTGTATACTAACCAATATGTTGTTTTTTACTTGGATATGCTATATCGTAAGGGCGACTTTAATTCTATTGGGTTGGTGTGCAAAAAGATTAGACGGTTTGGTTCTGGCATGGCATATGTGAACAAAGCTTCTGAACATGCTGTCACTCTTTATACAAGATGTGCCAGAAAGAAGCTTCAAATCAACGAGAGAGAATACACTGAACAGATCTTGCCGTCCCTAAATTATCAGGCTTTTCTCAAAACTAGCCAAAAGTTGCTCGAAAATTTTAAAGAAAGCAACTATCCAGATACTGTTTTAGAAAGTATTAAAATAGCCTTTCAATTAAAAAAGGGCAACAATGGAATAGCTTTCGATGGGGTTTGCCTATCAATATACTTCAAATATTTCTATTTGCCATTTGCATCTGCCATTTCTCAAAATGAAATCAATGCCCATGAACAAGATAAAGAGCTATCACCCCCGCCAGAAAGGCATGAAGCAGCTGTAAATGGCCAAAAACCTTCTTTAGTGACGCAAAACAAACCTGCTCTTCCAAGAAAACGTGTAAGCAAGAAAGATGCTTTCGACAGGGTACGAACGCTTGTTGACAAAATCACGTGATATTTAACATCGAGGTTTTTATAGTGCCTTTCCACTCGATCAAATTATTTGACATGTCGAGTCCACCTCAATAGATACTTCACAGTAGTTAATCTTTTCAGTAAACATATACATAGAAATTAGAAAAGAAAACTCACCTACTGTAGAATCACCAGATCACGAATTGATAATGTCCGCTAAAGTTGTTAATGTTGCCGCACTAGGTACAGGTGTGATTGGTTCCGCTTTTTTGAATCAACTGATTGCCATGAAATCACCAATCACTTACAATTTAATATTGATTGCTACCAATCAAAACTGTTTGTTGTCTCCTGATTACAAGCCACTAGATTTATCCAAAGGATGGGCTTCATCTGTCGATGCGGCCAAAGACGCAGCTCTCTCTCCCGAAGCTCTATTAGAATATTTGAAGAAATCCCCAATTCCTGTCATTTTAGTCGATAACACATCGAGTGCTGCAATTTCAAGTTACTACCCAAAATATGTTTCTAATGGAATTTCAATTGCTACCCCAAACAAAAAGGCCTTTTCCTCAGACCTCAGCTTATGGAATGAGATATTTGCTGGTAAATCAACCGATGGATTAGTTTACCATGAGGCCACAGTTGGTGCTGGGTTACCAATCATCGGTACTTTGAGAGACTTGATTCAAACCGGTGATGAAATCGAAAAGATCGAGGGAATTTTCTCCGGTACCCTGTCTTATATTTTTAACGAATTTTCAACTATTGAATCTAACTCTGTGAAATTCTCTGATGTTGTTAAAGTGGCAAAAAAGTTAGGCTACACGGAGCCTGATCCACGAGATGATTTGAATGGGTTAGACGTTGCCAGAAAAGTTACCATTTTGGCTAGAATCAGTGGCCTAAAGGTTGAGTCCCCAACTTCTTTCCCTGTCGGCTCCCTAATCCCCAAACCTTTGGAGAACGTTGCATCTGCTACTGAGTTCTTGGAGAAATTATCGGAATATGATGAAGACTTGACTAAGTTGAAAGAAGAAGCTGCTGCCGAGAACAAAGTCTTGAGATTTATCGGTAAAGTCGATTTCTCATGCAATAAAGCGTCTGTTGGTATTGAGAAATATGACTCTTCTCACCCATTCGCCGCTTTGAAGGGTTCCGATAACGTTATTTCCATCAAGACCAAGCGTTATGTTAACCCTATGGTTATCCAAGGTGCTGGTGCAGGAGCCGATGTCACTGCCGCAGGTGTTCTTGCCGATGCGATTAAAATTGCTCAAAGAATTTGATCTATTAAGTTTGAGAAAGTAAATATTGAATCTATATTTCTATGTTAAATAATCCTCATAAAATTGATCTTCAATCCACTTTTCCTTAGCCTCCAGAAGTATAGCTCTCAATTCTTCATATGTCGTACAAGTTTTTTTGAAATCCAACATGACCTTTTGAGCATCTATAGCAAATTTTGGTGATGATTGTGCCTTCCCAATGACATTTCCATGATTGACTCTGGATATGTAAATATTGTTTGGAGCGAGAAACAAGTTTCCGTTCTCCCTTATTTCGGCAATATAAGCGCCAGTTCTATGAATGTACTGCGCGTACTTGAACTCAGGTTTTCCCCATGAATACAATATCGTATAATCGCAACCATTTCCCTGCAAAAACGTCGATGCTCTATTATCGAGCAAAAAGCCGGACGACTTTAATAGATGCATGTGATAATAAAATTTGCTCGTAGTAAGTAATTCGAGGTCCTTAAATTCAGGATCTTCCCAAGGGTTTATGGCGAGTTTGATATCTACAAATGAGTGAAAGGGATTGATGGTTGGGATTTGACAAAGTTCTTTCCAAGGTACCTCGACTAATCTCAGCCCGTACCTCTCACATAGGCGCGACCAGTTTCCGACCAAATCGTCAAGTAATTTTGGCGTGGTTGTTAGCCATTCTAAACGTATATGAAAACAATGCTCAGGGTTGTGAACCTTATCATAGTGAACTGTGCAAGTTTCAAGTTTGTAGGATTTGCCTGCCGAGTCAACATCAATAATTACAGAGGAACTTAAGACAACAGTAGGCTTCGAAGCGTCAGCGACCACTTTATCTTCTGTTTCTTCAATTATCGGGTTCCTAGCTCTCCCATTATTGTATGACATAGTATTCGAACCTGCATTGGATTCTGAAAAACTATTTAAAGAAGCTGCATCTTTAGTGACGCTTTTTCGTTCCGCTGTTGACCGTTGGTCACTGTTGATCTTTTCTAACGCCCCTGCTTCGAAAACATAATCTGGAGATATTTGATAGAAGTAATGACCATCAAGAAAACCATGCTTACTCAGAACATGAACAAAAAGTCCCCGGTCCATGAGAATTTGACCATATTCTATGGCGTCCTCTCTGGTGTCAATATTCTCGAAGTTTCTTATTAACCAGTTCACCATCTCTGATCCGAGAAAACTGTTGGTATGTTTTTTCCAGTGCCACTTTCTGGTAACCAATGCCAGCGGATTATCGCCGTGCTGAATCTCATTTGCCAAATGCTTCATGTCGACTTCTTTCTTGAGCTGCCTGTTTTCACTCGCAAAAATAGAATCTCTATAATTCAAAACAGATCTCTCCAATGAGGACTTTTGCTCATGAATGAAATCATACAATGAGCCGGTATAAAATAGAATCTCTTGCTGGATCTCTTCCTTTTTATTCTTTTTTGCTAGTTTTTCTTGAGAGGTCCTTAGCGTCGATCTGTTTATTAAAGCGATGAGTCTACGAAGTCCCTCGAGCCTAATCTCTTCAGCAGTAAGGGTTTCATTTCTCCCACTTATAACTGATGAATACGTAGTGGCCGGAATATCGGCGGGGAGCACGACGAGCTTTGAGCGAAAACCGTAGGATTTCTTATTCAAGCCATAATCCGCGAATCCGGCCAAAACTTGGTCAATTTGATTCCAATTAAAGGACTCACGACTAGCATGAAGGGGATCAATATCCCCATTGCGATATTGGTTTTCATATCTCGTTTTGACCAAAGGTATATAACGGGGTACTTGCTCAAAGGGGTTTTCTTCATTTTTTCGAATATATTGCTGAACATCAATGATTCCCTCTAATCCACAAGTAATTAAATGTATTTCGGAGTCAATCATCATGTATATTTTGATACTACTCCAATTGCCTTCTGTATATTTAGCAATCGGAGAGTCGTCGCTCCCCTTTGATTTCGCAAGCTCGATTGCCTCGGCCTTTGGACCCACACAGAGCTGAAACCCAGTGAGAAGTCGCATATATACCATGTTACGCAGCAAGTCTTTATAGGTCTGATTATACGATTCTTGATCAATATTCAGTGTGACGGAGTGATTCCTGAAGACAAAATTTGTATCAAAGTCGATTTTTGACGGAAAGTCAGAAATTGTGATAGGCAACTCAGCAGGCGTCGTAAAAGAACGCCATTTACTATACTTCTTAGCGACGTAACGTGGTAAGACGTCCTTCCAACGAATAGGAAGCATACGACCAGCAATTTCATTGCTAACAGGCACTGAGGGATTTTCAATTTCAATCCATGTTTGGTCGACTACTTGAAATGACCTTACGTCGAGTAACTGGCCTTCATTTCTAGCCTTCTTCTCCCCTAGTAAGAATGTCCTAGATTCATTGTTCGAGTGTTTCGATGAACTAATTGTGCTGAGTGAATCACGGACAGAATTTTGATCCGCCAAAGATCTTGAAACGCTCTCAGTATCTATCGACTTGAGATTTTTCGTTATTTTTGGTTCTACTTCTGTTGCATGTTGCCCCGCTGCACTTGAGGTTATTTCAGTTTCTGCTGGAAGTGAAGGTTCCTCAATAAGCTGCTTTGGTAAGTATTTAGCAGGATTATTTCTTTTTAAATCCCATTCAGGCATCAACTTATTGACCATACGATGAGTAAAGTCCTTTACGGAGTTCCTTTTATTTATCCCTTTCAATGTGTCCACCGCCAGAGAGGTCGATATTGACATTTTGGTACCACTCGGGCTGGATGCCTCAGTACCACTACTCTCTTCTTCCGAAACTTCATTACTTCCAATGGTATACAGGTTAGCCAAAACTTTTGGTTTTTGAACCTTTTCGATAACTGCGTCCGCGAACTTTGGGGCAGCCCACAGGAAACTAGTAGGTGTTTGTGGGACTTTGCTAAGATCCTGCTTATTCTTACCCAGAGGAAGGATACCTGCTGTGCCTGAAAGGGACTTGACTTGCCGGCACTTAAAAACGCCGTCATCATGAATCTTCATTAGTTGGGAGATGCTATGCACACCCCTACCGGGATTTACGTACGGTATGTTTACTTCCTTAACAATGTCATTCTCATTTAAACCCATCATTTGAACATCGTAAATGTTACATCTAGGGAACCACTCGCCAGAGGATTTAGATGCGTCGTTCCAGAAAAATATACTTAGCCACGTTGGGCTGCAGTGGTGCAAATTACTTTCATAATCTAGATATCTGAGTAGCGGAACAACATGAAGAGGCGCACGCGATAAACAGATAAGATCCATAGTCATCTCCAGTGACAACAATTTCTTGCCGGTCAACTTCAGCAAATCATAGTCAACATCGTAAAGGCCAGATCCCGGACTAATGATTATAACATGAGTTGTCGTGTGGCGCAAGTCTGGCTGCTTAAACGGATCAACCAGTATAGTAGTTGCAAAATTGACAAGTTCTAGAATATTAGATTTTATAACAGGAGAGAATCGTCCTTTTATCACACTATAGCCATCTTCCGTTTTAAAATTTAGAATATTACAGGTTAGGTCCATAAATTCCCTTCTTAAAGTTTCCATAATTTCAACCCAATGGATAATATGCACTTGATCCACAACTATACGAAAGTAATCTGTAGTATTTTTTAGTATTTCTCCAGGCTTGAGCTCCCTGAATGGAACATCCGAGTAATCCACCGATGTGGCAAAAGCAATCGTGATACTGTGATGAGTGCCTATTTCTTTCCATTTCTTGAAGATTTTAGGAAAAAGCGAGTTTACCATCTTTTGGAAAAGCTGCTCGCCAGTCTCCTCGAAATTCCACATTTCATCTGTTATTTGTATTAAAAATATCATGCGCGCCGATTCAGAGCGGAAGACAACTCTAGTTTTGTCACCGACGTATCCGGAAAGTATTTTCTTCCCGTCTCTATAAATTCCTGTAACTGTAGCCCTTATCGAATCCAGGAACACTAACTTTTGCCCCGAGAAAACACACGAGTCTACCAACGTAGATGAGAAACACCACATGTCACCTCGGTTCAACAAACAGTCCTTGATATTCAGTTCAACCAAATCTGCCTCGCTGCTAGCCCTGCTTTTCCTCTTGACCCAGACTTTGGATCTTGTCGGTAGATCAAGCAAAGACTGTAACTGACCTGATAAAACAGAGACTTGACAATTCTTCGTCCTTCTTTTGGTCTCAGGATCTAAGTCTTTTGCCACAAAGTAAATCTTACGATCAGATGCTTTCGGCACTTTATGATATGTTCTTAATTCACATATATCATCCGCTCCAATATCGGGCAATTCCTTTAAATTCAACATTACTGGTTCACTGGAATATCGGGATTCATGATAGGATAAGTCAAATTGGCGCGACTTATTTTTCCTTTCCACTGAACCACTATTAGGCACACCAATTGGCATGGATGATCTTGGATCCGCGGCTAGGAGACCTGTGGGGCCAGCCCCTCTGGTCGTATCTCCCTTTTTGATTCCGTGAAATCTCGAATCAGTATTTGATCCAACTATCAGACTACCAGCGCTTAAAGAGATGCTATTAGCGTGAGTTGTGTTATTTGCCCTTGGGCCATTCGAGGTGCTAGAAATAATGGCGCGTTGATTGTTTCCCCGAAGGGAGGCAAACATGCCACCATCATTTGGCATTTGAAGTCACAGTACTGCACAGAAGGCCGCTGAGAAATCTCGTTAATTTAGTGCTTAAGCGGTTCATGACTCAGTTGTAGCATTCAATTTTTTGATGCCTTTTTATGAAATACTACATTGAAAAAGGTAATTTTCAAACCGGGTAACATGTCAATTCCAATCACCATTCTGCATATGACAGATTGAATAATTTATTACGTTATTTTTTAGATATGTTACCTAATTTAAAAGTCATTCGGACTCTTTTGTCTGTGGTTCATTACTTTGCTCTTGCTGCTGCTCTTGCTGCTCTTGCTGTTCCTGCCTCAACCTTTCTTGTCTTTGCTGTTCCTCCTCCATTGACAAACGTAATGCCATTGCCAATTCTGGATCCATGGAAGGATCTACCCCAAAGTCCATGAAGAAATTTTCATTTCCAGGCCCACTTCCTTCCAAACCAGCCATTTCACTGGCTCCCTCTTCGAGAATTATCGACGACGATGCAATGTGTTCATACAATAGTCTTGTACCAGGTGTTACTGTTAGTAGATGACTGCTATCCTCCTGCGAATTATTCACGGTCTCAATAAATTCCTCTAAAAGTGCTGTGTTGGTATTTGACTCACCGAAATTGATAATATCAACTGCGATACTATTTTTCCTCAACTTCTTGGCCAGTTTAACCAAATCCTCTGAGTCATCCGTGATAGGACTGCAGACAAAAACGATGATACGCTGGTGCTGCAACTTATTTTGACGATGTTTCAACGTCAAAGTAGCGATTTGAATAGCGGTTGCTAAGTGGATGGATCCCTCAATAGTTGTGTCATGCAAACCAGCAAGAATTTTACCAAACTCAGAGGTGAACGTGGACAATACTCTCGGATTGGACCCAGCAGAGGAGATCAGCCCTACAGTATTCTCCGGATTACCATTTCGCTTGCTTTGGAAAATATACTCGACAGCATCAATTTGTGCTTCAAACCTTGTTCTGGGGAAATCTCCATTTCTTGAATATTCCGAATTATCAATTGATATCACAGTAGCCTCCAAAACCATGGTATAGTTGTGCTGTATAGGACCTATGCGACTTACCACTGCTGATTGTGTATTTCAAGGTGGCAAAACATCTAATTTCAAAGGCATTACCCTCGGATGCGGCGCCTTGTATGAGAAAGGTAGTGTCAGGCGGCGCGGCAGGGTAAGCAAGCAGCTCTTTGAGAGTCGGGTAACCTAATTCGCGTAGAATCAACCTCACCACAAAAATAGGTGCGCGCCAGCTGGTTTCCTAGATCTTCAATTAGCTACGAGGGTGAAACAAAGAAGAGCAGCTGGAGTTGTCTGACGCACGCTTGAACCTCAAAATTTGAATTATTGTTCAGCATGGAAGAGAATGGCCTTCGAAATAGCGGCTTGAAGCGGCCATTGAGCGAGGAAAGCAAGCGCCAGCTGAGAAGTCGGATAATTGAGAAACTGCAAGAAAAATGTACGTATCACAGTTTGTAAAATCTGGTTTGGACCTCTTGTTACGAAGAAACATACTAACAGTCACCAATTGTGTTTTTTTGATATAGACGATGAGACTGTCGCAGAATGCCTCGAAGTACAGGAAAACTTTCTCAAAAAGCTGCGGGAAGAAGCAGATCAACAATCGGATTATTCAAAATACGGCGACGATCAGGCAAGGTCGCTTACTCTCAACGAGATACTGGACTTGGAACGACAGGGGAAGTAGGTTTATTGCATTATTGGTTATTTGCCGCCATTGAACAGGTCATGGTGGGACGTTCTTCGTGATAAATAGGGTCGCCTAAGAATATCACGTGGTGTTGCTCGGGGGAAGATGTACACCGCACCTTAGATATTAAGCGGCGGAAGCGAACGTGACCAGAGATTCATTGTTGCACAACATGTGGAGTTTCCCTCTATCAATAGTGTGGCATTTTTTCAGTCCGTACCACAAGACGTTGAAAATCGATGCCTGCCGCATCCGACCAATCGTGACGAGGTACCGAGTTTTATTCAGCATGTTTTCCGGATTTTGAGCCACATGTATGGCTTGTAAATGAAATAAGCTTATGAAAAACATCGACATATTTTATTTTCATCAAGGCTGCAGTTACTCATTAGGCTGATGCATCTTCGTAGAGTTGTCGAAAGCGGAGGAAATATTGTCTACTATATATATTCAGGACGCAGTGCCACTTAAACACTCTTAAACGTATAGGTTTATCTTCTAAGAAGTAGGTGAAGTATATTTATTCGTCTCTAAAGGGAAGTGCCAATATTTCCCAGATCAAACTACAAGGTAACATTGATGACAGCATCATCTGTTGCCACACCTATCGGGGCATTGATACAGCTCACCGAGTCTCTACCCAGGTCAAATGTGTACTACACAACATCATTGAAAGACACGAGCCACGAGCTTTCCACACACAAGGAGGCAATACAATTGTTGGAAAACAACGATCCTTTTAGTGAAGTGATCGAGGAATTACCGAGGGATCTTTTAACATCTGTCTTTACCGACTCTTTGACACTTTTGAAATCTTTACCACATTTGGGCTCATTGAAAGGGTTCCCAGTTTTAGTGAACGTGAACATAGATTTGCAGGACTACTCGTCGATTCCTTCCTTCAAAGATCTTTCGATTCCAATTCTGATCTCAAGTGACTTAGAAGCATTCACCGAAAACAGCAAAAGATCCATTGAAATCATTTCTACCACTTTGAATCCCGTGCTACATTTCATCAATTATGACAATATACCAAATAGCGTCAGCGCTCCCATAAACGTAAGCGTGACTGAGTTCAACGAGGAAGCGGTAGAACTGACGCAGGATCAATTCACGAGTTTCAAACTAGTCAATGGATCAGCTTTGCCAACTGTATTGATTGCAAATCTTTCTTCATATGGGGAAAAATTTGCTCAATCTTTACCTTCTGATGCATCTTTGCTGGAGATCAATGCCTATAGACCATGGAACAACCAAAAATTTCTCGAATTATTGCCAGCCTCTATTAAAAAGATTGTAGTTGTTCAAGGATCTAATCAAAAACCGGAGAAAAACGGCTTTGAACCAGTTTTGTTAGATTTTTTTAACGATTTCAATTCTTTAATCGAGAGAAATATTGATCAAATTCTAGTCACAAGCGTTGGTCATTTGGATGATATTGAGAAATCCTTAGTGGAAATCGTCTCAAATGTGAAGAAACAAACTCCAGATCTTTCATTGTATGTGGGTAGATCAGCTAGTGACACTGTCGCAGTTGGCAAATTAAAGAAGTCCGTCGAAAATGTATTGAATTTAGAGAAATCTTATTTCAAAGTGTTGCAGCAACTTTTTGCCTCTCATCTAAGTGTGTGGAACGAGTACTCAAGTCCCAACGTTCAAAGTAATAACCCAGAGTTCGGATATGGTTCTTTTTTGAGTGAAGAGAAGAAGCTTGATGAACTTCTAGAGTTTGCCAAGAGGTCACTGGACGTTTCATTGTACACGTTCGATGACGCTGCAAAATTGGTTCAGTTAATTTCTAAATGGATTTCTTACCACGATAAAAATTTGGATGAATTTTCGTTCCAGGAAGCTAATGAAGTTGGTTCTCAAATTTTCAAAATATTGCAAGATAATCAAGACTCTAAAACCGTGCTCGATTTCCTGAAGCTCGCCCCTACCGAGGATAGTTTCTCTTTTAAATCCAACTGGTTAATTGGCTCCGATGCATGGTCTTATGACTTAGGAAACTCAGGTGTCCATCAAGTCCTATTTTCCAAGAAGAATATTAACGTTCTGCTAATTGATTCCGAACCTTATCAAAAGGAAAAGGTTTCCAAGAGGAGAAAGAAAGACGTAGGCCTTTACGCTATGAATTCCGGCGAAGTTTATGTTGCTTCTGTAGCAGTTTATGCTTCTTACACACAACTGTTAACTGCATTTATTGAGGCATCAAAGTTCAATGGCCCCTCTATTGTCTTGGCTTATCTGCCATACCATTCAGAAACTGATACTCCCCTAGAAGTATTGAAGGAAACTAAGAATGCTGTTGAATCTGGTTACTGGCCATTATATAGATATGATCCAAATCAAGCGAACAATGAAGACGTCTTCAAACTTGATTCTTCAGTTCTAAAAAAGGAGCTGCAAAGCTTCCTAGATCGTGAAAACAAGTTGACTTTATTATCTAGGAGTTCGCCAGAATTGGCAAGAAATTTGAAGCAGTCTGCAAGTGATAGAATAAACTCTAAGCAAGAGAGAAAGGCCAAAATTGCCTACGATCAACTGCTTGAGGGTTTAGCTGGACCTCCATTAAACATATATTTTGCGTCAGATGGCGGCAACGCAGCTTCAGTGGCCAAAAGACTAGGCGCAAGAGCTGCTGCCAGGGGTTTGAAATCGGTCGTATTGTCAATGGATGAAATTAACCTGGAGGATTTACCAGGCGAAGAAAATGTTGTATTTATAACATCGACTGCTGGCCAAGGTGAATTTCCACAAGATGGTAAATCGTTCTGGGATTCTATCAAGTCTAACATTGATTTGGATTTAGCGTCTTTAAATTTTGCTGTTTTTGGGTTGGGTGACTCCTTGTACTGGCCTCGTAAAGAGGATAAACACTTCTATAACAGGCCTGCTACTTTGTTATTCAATAGGTTAGAGCTTTTGACAGCCAAACCGTTAGTACCTCTAGGATTAGGTGATGATCAAGATGCGGACGGTTTCCAAACCGGTTACGGTCCATGGGAGGCAGAATTATGGTCCGTATTGGGTGTTTCGAATGCGGACGTCCCTGATGAGCCTAAAGCGGTAACGAATGAGGATATGAAGCTTGCATCCGACTATTTGAGAGGAACCATTGTCGAAGGGCTGGCCGATGAGTCTACAGGTGCAATTCATGCTTATGACCAACAACTAACCAAGTTCCATGGTATTTATATGCAAGATGACCGTGACATCCGTGAGACTCGTAAATCCCAAGGTATCGAGCCTTACTACATTTTCATGGCTAGAGTTCGTTTACCAGGAGGTACGGCAACACCAGAACAATGGCTTGTATTAGATAAACTGGCAGACGAGACTGGTAACGGTACCTTAAAAATTACCACAAGAGCGACTTTCCAATTGCATGGTGTCGTAAAGAGAAATTTGAAGCACACAATCAGAGCGATGAACTCGACCTTAATGGACACCTTGGCCGCTTGTGGTGACGTCAACAGAAACGTAATGATTTCAGCTTTACCTGGAAATGCCAAAGTTCATGCTCAAGTTGCAGCCGTGGGAACTCAAATTTCCGAATATTTTCTGCCTAAAACTACAGCTTACCACGAAATCTGGCTAAGTGGCAATGATGATCGTGATTACGACCCCAATTGGCCATCTGTTTTCGAGAACAGAAAAGAAGGCCCAACGAAAAAGAAGACGCTAGTGAGTGGTAATGCTCTCGTGGACGTCGAGCCACTTTATTCCAAAATTTATCTACCAAGGAAGTTCAAGGTCAATATCACCGTTCCACCTTTCAATGATGTTGATGTTTGGTCAAGTGACGTCGGTCTGATTGCCATCATCGACGAAGCTACCCAAACTTTAACAGGTTTCAATATGTATGTCGGTGGTGGTATGGGTACAACCCATAATAACAAAAAAACATACCCACGGACTGGTTCTTGTTTTGGATTCGTAACCCCCGAGGATGTTATTGCTGCCATCGAAGGTGTCATGATTGTTCAAAGAGACAACGGTGACCGTACAAATCGTAAACATGCTCGTTTAAAGTACACCATAGATGACATTGGCGTAGAGGCTTACAAAGAGAAAGTTGAGGAAATTGCCGGCAAAAAGTTCGAACCTGCTAGAGCTTTCCAAATAGATTCTAATCAAGACTTTTTTGGATGGATAAAGGACGAGACTGGATTAAATCATTTCACTGTTTTTGTTGAAAATGGTAGAGTGGAAGATACGGTTGATTTGCCCCAAAAAGCTGGTTTCAAGAAAATTTCTAAAATAATGCAGAAGAATAAGTCCGGTCATTTTAGATTAACGGGGAATCAGCACTGTGTCATTTCAGGTATCAAAGATGAACATATTGATGAAATTAAAGATGTCATGAGAATGCATAAGTTAGATAACACCGATTTTAGTGGATTAAGATTGTCTTCTGCTTCTTGTGTTGGTCTACCTACTTGTGGTTTAGCGATGGCCGAATCTGAGCGTTATTTACCACAGCTGATTACTAAGCTGGAGAATATCTTAGAGGAATATGGTCTCCGCCATGATTCAGTAGTCATGAGAATGACTGGTTGTCCAAATGGTTGTGCTCGTCCGTGGTTAGCTGAAGTTGCATTAATCGGTAAAGCTCCAGAAACCTACAACATGATGTTAGGTGGTGGTTTCCACGGTCAAAGATTGAATAAGTTGTACAGAGCTTCGATTAAAGAAGATGAAGTCATTTTCATCTTGAAGAACTTATTTAAGAGATGGTCACTGGAAAGAAACGAAGGTGAACATTTTGGAGATTTTGTTATCAGAATTGGTGAGATTAAACCAACTACCGAAGGTAAGTTTTTCCACGATGACATTCCTGATGAGGCATTTTAAAAATGTATGTTTTGCCAAGTTGTTTTTATATAGAATTAATTATTTATAAATGTTTTATTTATTTGCTGTAGTTTGAAACTATGAATGCTTCTTTTTATTATTTGTTATATCCTGTGAAGTTAAATGAGCTCGGCCGACGGAAGTTGAAAAAGTCAAGCGAAATAAAGGATTAGTGAGCGCTCCCAGGAATCTCAATATACCAACTAAGTCAGGCTCAAAAGCAATCAATATCATAATGTCTGCTGCTGGAATTTTTAGAAGATCCTTATTCCTAGGAAGGGTGAATCCTAGATATGCAAACGCTATACCTAGAGCACGGTTGTCAAGATCTTTGATTCAGTCAGCAGCTCATTCTAGAAATAAGGGAAAGTTTTCCGGATTAACAGTGTCACTAGTAACCCTAGCAGCTACATGCGCTGCATACGGGACATACAATGTGTTTGAAAATGATGCACATTTGCTTGATAGTCAAGATTCAACAGTATGCGTCGATGGGGCGGTGACTCCGTTTGCTACTACACTTGGGCCACCCGAACTGCCATTATCCACCAAATATGTAATGCTAGGTTATGGGATAAGGTCTGTGACATTTGTATCATTTAGGGTGTACGCCCTGGGCGTGTACATTGCAGAGCAGGATAAACATTTGATTCCGGATGTTTTAAATTCAAAATTCCTCTCAACCGCTTTTATTGATACCAACTCAGAAAAACCTCACCAAGAAAATGTCAAAGATGCTATGGAAGATCCCGATAAATCATCAATTCTCATCGGCAATTTATTAGACAGTGGAGCTAGAATGCTTGTCAAATTAACACCTGTGAGAAATACTGACTTCAATCATTTACGGGATGGGTTCATAAGAACCATTTTGAATCATCCAGAGGCCAAGAAGAATCAAGAGCTCCTGACTCCTGGTTTGGACGAACTTAAGAAAGCTTTCACGCTTAATGGCAAAGTAGCTAAAGACGATGACCTAATAGTAGAATTACAAGCGAATGGATCCTTACAACTATCCTACTACGATCGAAAGAAGGACAAGGTTGTAAGTATGGGCCAGGTTGATCAGCCACTGGTGGGAAAATATTTATTTAGTCAATACATGAGTGGCCCCAAACCTCTATCTCCAAGTGCTAAAGCATCTGTGGCGTCACACATCGCTGCTCTCGTATAAGGCAACACTATTATCAATGAATTACATGGGCAACTTACGAAGTTAAATCTATGTAATTGACACGTAAAATTAGAGCCCCAAAATACTTGTAGTAAGTATGTAGGTGGGCTCCTCACAATGTCTTTTAGCTATTCTTCAATTATCAGCCCGATAACCTCCGCCATTTTTATGTTACCCGCTCATGAAAAATGATGAGCGAGGCTCTTTAGAAATATGGTCATCGCATCTCATAGCATTTTAGCCTACAAGTTCTCCAGACTTCATTCTCAACTACCTCACTACCTGATCACACGGACATTTTCACGAATGCATAACTCAAAGTACTACGGGGCTCCTCAGAGAGGCTTGCCGAGACCCACATCATCGGGGACATTATTGGATAGTTTTGAAGATGCCAAGAGACAAAAGTTAAACGGTCAACAAAGACCACTACATCCCTATACACATGCATCCAGTGAAAATGTTTATCAATCAACATCATTTTATCCTCAGTACCCACAAACCCTGGCCACAACGCTAGGCACAACCCTGAGTGCGTCGCCATCAAACCACGACTGGAGTCCGCAACCATACTACTTGCCGAACAATGTTCAACCTGTACGCACAACCCAGTTACCCATTGCGAAGAAGAGTAAGCTAGTGGCAGCCGTGCCAGAAATCAAGAAGGATGATGAGGAGGAAATCATACCGAACTCAAATGAAGACGCAGAAAATAGAGGTGATGATGAAGATCGCCCCGACAATAATTCTGATTTTAATTCAGACGGCGATGATGACCATCACGCAACGTTAGAAGAAAAGTCTGTGACAGTTCCTGGAACCTCCATAAAACTAGCAACCGAGGCTGACATTAAAAAGTGGAGGGATGAGAGAAAAAAAATGTGGTTACTTAAAATTTCCAATAACAAATTAAAACATATGGATGCAATGGGTATCAAGGAATATGAACTTAAAGCCCAAAAGTCAGTCTTACAGGAGTCCAAAAAGCAGAAGCAGTTCATAAAAAGCATTCAAAATCAAGTTACTAGAATAAACCCAAAGTCAAATCTTAATGTTAGAATGGTTCAAAGGGAGATGGCACAAGAAAATTTCAAACTTTTGCAGTTTATCAAGCAGCTGGGGGATGCTAATCTTTTGAAATACGAGCTCACCGAAGAAGAAAAGGAAAAATTATTTGGAACAAACGAGTTCAATTCAAAAGATAGGAGAGGTAAGTATAATAAAAATAACTATATGAATGGACGAATGAACTCCAACAGAAGACCCCAGTATCGTCATCCGGAATGATCTTGGAGCGTCCTGGCTATGATTCTGGCAACTGCGGAGCTCAAAGTGGCTCCCAAAAATGAACCTAGAACAGCTCCATGGTAAAATGAGTTCGTTCCTGCTGCAGCTTTTATCGAAGCTCCTTGTGAATTGTTTGCCGCAGCTTGCGATTGGTTGGCTGACCTCGGCAATCTATCTTCTATTTCTGATACGCGTGCCCTTGAAATCGGCCGATGTTTATGTACCTTACCACTATTCTTATAAGACTGTGAGCTTTTGCTTCTTTTGGAACGGTCTTTCTTTCTCAAGTGGCTTTTTTCCGGTCTGCATTGCTCCATATCAAGTACAGGGTCCACGCTATCTGGGGCTTCGCCCACACTTGTTGGGAGTGTCGAGAGGGTCGAGGGAGTCGAAGGGGATTTACTGGCCGATTGTGACATTGAGTATAGTGTCCACTGGAAAACGATTAAAAAAAGATGGAAGAATCTCCTTGAAACTAGGCGGGCCCACCTTTATAGACAAATTTAATGCCCGAAGCTTGCCAAAAGGCTGTTTCAAATCGAAACATTCAGCGGAACAGTAAAACAACAGTCTGAAACGATAATTTGACAGACTTATCTATACACCTTATTTTGCACTGGAATATATACTGTAAAATACTACTTTTGTAGTAGAATTAGCTAAAATTTTTTAAAACACATCCTAAACCCTCAACTTAGTAGAGCAACTTATTCCATCTTATTTGCCAGAACAGCTAATATGCCAAATGAACCGAAAACACCAAACATGAAGCCCATTAACCCGCTTAGGACGATGTACTTCATGTAAGGATTTGCTGGATTAGTTGATGCTTCCCTTTTGTCCAAATTTACTACTGAATCATCTTCGTCGAGTAAATCATGATCTTTACTTGGTTCCGAACCTCGCAAACCCCTCGATATATCTGCACGTTTTTCTAATTCACTTGTTCTCCAGATATCCCAATCATCTACAAGCTCTGATACTGATAATAAGTTAACAACAGTATAACTCTCCTCGTCGTTCTCACCCGCGTTTTCTAACGCATCATTAATAGTAGAATCGATGACATATGATTCCAAAGAGTCATTCATCTCATCGGCAGAAGAGTCGTCTTCGAGAAGAAGATCATCCTCACCGTAATCGTATTCCGAAGGGGATGATGATGATGAGACCATAGAATTTGTGTCCATGCTTGAAGGTAGAAGTCCATACATCCTTACATCTTCGCCATACGTGGATGGCCTTGAAACAAGTGGGCTATCTTCCGTCGAAACATCCTTTATTAGACACTCAAATATATCTTTCTTTGAATCACGAAATTGAATATTGACTTGAAATTTTAATTTTGCTGCTCTACAATTACAGGGGGTGACGGGCTCACTTAGATTGATCAAACCAAATCTTTCACCATTCTTCAAATCTACCACGAAAGGATCGCTTTCTTGCGAGTTCAAGTCGACGATACCATAGGTGCTTCCTAAGTCCTTGATATATATCCTAAATTGGTCGATAATATGAATACCAGTTTCTATAGGTTCTAGTAATTTAAGGCCTAGTACAGCATGGTTCTTGCTTAGTGATTTCTCCTCAAAAAGCAAATTGTTCCTCCTTGCGAATCTGTCAGGATCATTCCTGCTGGCTCGACCGATCAGTTTGACAACACCAGTCTCCCTCTTGGCCTCTTCTAGTGTAAATGCAAATTTCCTTACTTCACTCATGCTTCCAGGAGATAGATAAAGGGCTGCAATAGTTGTTTCCAAGAGTGTTTTCAAGCTATACTCACTTCCTCTTCACGTTTCACCCAATATGTGTTTTGAGTTTGCGCTTGTTGGTTCGCAAATCGCCACCCCTCGCGTAAGGCGACGGACTGATTAGATAATGAGACTCGCGATGATGATAGCCACGACGGTCAGTCTGTGAAAAGCAGTTGATGAGTCGTAAGAGCATACACAATACCTAGAAGGTTATAGAAGTTATTAAAATCTATAAAAGTTCCCCTTATTGAGAATGTACATGTATAATATTCGCGATACTAGAATCAATCAAGGGTTTACGAAAACGCCTCTCAGTTTTTGAAGTTACATTATAATACATTTTTGCTTCAATTTCTCCCTTTTACCCTTCTTTTTCTGACCATTTGCGTTCGTAGAATTTTTTCTAGAGTCCTTGGAGCCTTTCTGATGTTTATTGAAGTCTCTTTGTATGCTACCCGCTGCGTCCCTGTCTTCTTCTTCCTGCAGTCTTCTAGCTAATTCTTCATCATCTTCAATTTGCTGGAAGGAATTCACGCGGTTGTTTGAGAGGTTATTATTGTTCTCATTCTGGTCACTAAATGGGTTCGAAACGAATGAAGCATTTTGTGGTGCTAGCGGTGTATCAATTTCCAAGCTCACTGGAATGAAATTCCCCGTGTAAAAAGTATCTTGAGATCCATTTACAGATTTAAGGGCTTGCCAAACAATTTCCTTACGGTCTCGAAACCCAGAATCTGTCACTAAAGTAAAAAGCTCACCATTGTTCTTATAAATGGTGGAAAAATGGTCATTCCTGAATAAGATGGCGAAAGATTTTTCAACTAATATCTCCTTGAGATGAAGAAGACCATATTCCGTTAATTGAGTGGCAGACCTTGCCAAAAAAGACTTGATGTAGTTGGCATCCTCCAAGATGGCATCCCTGTTCTCAACCTGTAGATTATCTCTTTTAATATCATACGATTGGACGAGAATTCTTTGCGCATCCTCGTACGAATATTTCGAGACGTGGTCATGAGCAATCGGATCATTGTCGCCGTCTATGATCCAACCATGTACGAGAGAGACGTTATACAATCTGAAAATTGCCATCTCTACGCCATCTTCAAATGCCCCATTAAACATAGGATTTACATTCAGGCCAGTATGTAATTGAGGAAGAATATGCAACAGTTGATTGACGTCCGTATTTGCACCATTTTGAGTCTGTATACCAATGTTTGCAAGAACCGTTACCAAATCGGCCAGCTTAATTGAGTGGCCCTTGCTTACTAAATTAGTCAGCTCTAGGGCTACCCTCTGATGACGCGGTGATAGTAGAAGAACGTTCGCTAGCGCCACTAGTGCGCACGGTCCATTGTCATTTTGTAGCAATATTTTGTATGGCGCTCCATTGATCTGAATGCTCTTTGTATCGAACGTAAGATTCATATTTCCAAAGACAACACCCCGTGTATCAAAAAATCGACTCCGAGCAAGCAGTTATCGAACCGACGTTTAAAATGAAATGTGAGTGACGTATTAAAGGTTCTTAATACTTTAAATTATTTGATCTTTGTTGCAAGGGATGCTGTTTTATGACTTTCGTTTAGAGATATACCTCTCTACGTACCTACCCAGGCGCCAGCCGAATATGGCGCGTCTACACAAATATCCAGTCTACGTAAACTTTCGAACCTCAAGCTACTGGTTAGACTCAGTAAAATGCTTGAGCACAAGACACTTCCTCGTAAGGTGGACATATATTTTGAGCAGTAGTAGTCTCGGCACGCCAGAGATCCTTTCTGATGCTCCCGCACGGATGCTCCCTCGTTTCGTAACATGTATAGCAGGAGGTTGCTGCGACTTCCTGTCATTATCCCTTGCGCTGCCCCAGCCGAACAAGCTGATACCTTAAAGGGGCGGAGCTGGCTCCGTTCTGTCTCTGTCTAATATAGACAATAAATTCGGTTAAGCGACCAATTCTCTAAACACATACATTTCAAATCGACGAAATAGAGCGGCATCAATCGCTACGGGACAGACGTTAAAAACATTAGTTACGCCCTTTTTCGAGCGTTTAGAGAACTTCTGTGCTTGGGAACTTTGGTGGCAATCCAATGGCCCTATGAGTTGTCGTTGGCGTTGGCGTTGGAGCTGTAAACTTTTTATTTAGGCGGCGTCGTAGTGGGATAAGGCGTGCCTTACACCGCGCTAAGGAAAGTCTCTAGCCTAAGTTATACAGTGAGAAGCAGGCAAAATGTATTCTATACTCGCAATGGGAGGATCATCGCGACCCTTGCCAGTCTTCTAGGATCGCAACTATTCTTCATCTTTGATGTGGGCTTGAGCTCTTGTGTTTTAATGTTCATATATAAACTTTATGCGGTGCTTCTTGCAAATGCGATTGATCGCTGCGTTCCTAACCATTTTCTATGAGAGCGCAGTGTTGGTCTACAGTTGATGATTGCAGGCGCATGCTTTAGCCTTCCAATTTTTCGTATCTATCAGGAGCAACTTCGGTGCTCATCGAGCTCGCAACAAGCTGGGCGTTTTGGCGAAGAGAAATAAAAAGAGTCTAGTCTCTCTTTTAATTTACTGCCCGATATATTACAGAGTATTATTGAAAATTGAAAGTATATAGCAGAAACTGGCTTTTGGGCTCACTCCACCGGTCGCACTTTTGGGTAGACTATTCTTGGAATGCTTCCTTTGCTTCGATTTTGATCCTTTTATCTTGTACCTATTACTTTACCTTTTTGGATTTCTCCATAGGGTCCGTGTCAAATCTCGCGAGGTTCTTAGGAAGTCGACTTTGCTTGTGGGTGGACCGACTGATTCCCATCGAAACGATTCTATTACTTTTCTAATTCTAAAATGCTCCACTTGATTATTCAAAGCTCAATCTAAATGTACCGCAACAATACTGAACAGACTACCCAGAGCCGTCACATCCTTAGACAGGCAGACTTTAATTGATCATTTCGCTCCAATATACATTTAAACTCTCTTGATAGGCAATGACAGCCTCTTCGATGAAAGGATCAAGCTGGTTGTAAGCTGTGGACGTATTGGTTTTCTCACTTGTCTCAACCTGCTGTGACCGCAGCTCTCTCTGACGCTCCTTTCTGAGGTATGGCTGAAGAAACCTTCTTTTAAAGTAGTCGACACACGCATCGCCGTCGTAAAAGAAGTAAGGGGTTGCACTAGGAGAATTTCTGAAGATTATTGGATTGAGTTTACTAGCAATAGAGCGCCACTTCTTCATATTCAGTGCCGGCCTTGCCGCTGTCACCTCCTTCAGCAATATTACTTCATTTGCCTCTGTCAGACAAATGAAAGTCTTCCAATTCACAAACACTACCGTCCCACTAATTATTGTGATAGCGCCTCCGAATACTAATAATAAAATGGCAAATGGGGCAACTTCATGATTTCTGCTGGATAAGAGGAGGATCCCAAAAATGGATATTTCCAGAAATAAAAGTATGCAGGGGGCTCTGTTGATGTATAATGCGTACAAAAAGTGGCTGGGAAACGTATCACAGGGCAATAAACCCTCTTCGTCGGAAGCTTTGGAATTATTAAGTGCGTTACCCATTTGATACCCCAAGCACCCTTGCCAAATCAGTTAATTTGGCCGTTTCCATGGACTTCCATTGTTTTGATCATCTTCGACTGAAGAACAGTAAAATTTCTCAATAACAAATACTTGGTGCCTTACGATAGAATATTATTCTGACGAACGCAGCTTCAAGTCTGTAGTTCTCGAGAGCGGTTCCTCACAGTTTCTTCGAGCCATGGTCAAATACATATTTTGCTTAGCTTTAACAAAATATCTAGGAGACTTTCCTTAGGCGAGCCTCCCGCTCCCCTAGACCGGCAGACTTTCATTCATCATTTCGGTCCAATAAGCTTCCAAACTTTCCTCATAGGTTACCGCAGCTCTCTCAACGAAAGGATCAAGGTGATTATACGTGGTAGGCGTGCCTTGTTCCTCATTAGAGCCAGCCTGTTGGGATCTCACATCTTTATTACGTCTCCTTTCGTAGTATGGCTCAAGGAAGCTTGTTTTAAAGTAGGAGACGCATGCATCTCCGTCGTAAAAGAAGTACGGCGACGCAGAGGAGTTATTTTCGACAATTACCGAATTAATTTTACTGGCAATCGAGTCCCACTTTTGCATGTCCGCTCCTGGCTTTACTGTGGTTATCTCCTTTAGTAAAGCTAGTTCATTTGCCTCTATCAAATGAACGAATTCAGATGATACTACATACACAACAATCACGGTAATAACCAGAGGTGCAAATCCAAAAAAGCAAACGAAAAACAAACCAGCACCATCATGTTTGTAGTGGAAAATAAAGGCCAAAATAAGGAGTATTTCGGAAATTATAATTGCAGAGGAGACTTTGTGGGTAAATGCGAGATATAAGAATCTACTGGAAAAAACTTCACGTGGTAACAATGCTTTATTGCACTCTTCATATCTGCTTGATGTGTTATTCATTTGAAACCCCATCTATTGAACTTGCCTATATGATCACTACCATGGACTTCTCTTGTATTCATTTCGACTGAAGAACAATAAAAGTTCCCAGGAACAAATACTTCGTGCTCTACGATAGAATATTATTCTGACGAACGCAGCTTCAAGTCTGTAGTTCTCGAGAGCGGTTCTTCACAGTTACTTCGAGTCATGGTCAAATACATATTCTACTTAGGTTTAAGAAAATATCTAGGATACTTTCCTTAGGTGGTCCCTCCCGCTCCCCTAGACCGGTAGGCTTTCATTCATCATTTGGCTCCAATATACATTTAAACTCTCTTCATAGGCAATGACAGCCTCCTCGATGAAAGGATCAAGCTGGTTGTAAGCTGCGGTTGTATTGTTTTCCTCACTTGTCCCAACTTGCTGTGACCGCAGCTCTCTCTGACGCTGCTTTTCAAGGTATGGCTGAAGAAACCTTCTTTTAAAGTAGTAGACGCACGCATCGCCGTCGTAGAAGAAGTAAGGCGTTGCGCTAGGAGAATTTCTGAAGATTATTGGATTGAGTTTACTGGCAATCGAGCGCCACTTTTTCATGTCGAGTCCCGGCTTTGCCGCTGTCACCTCCCTCAGTAACATTACTTCATTTGCCTCTGTCAGACAAACGAAAGTCTTCCAATTCACACACACTGCAATCGCACTCAAAAGTATAATGAGGCCTCCACACACTGAAACGGCAATTATAGCGCCTGTATGATTTTTGCTGGATAGAAGAAGGATCGCAAAAATGAATATTTCAAGAGATAAAAGTATGCAGGAAACTTTGTTAAGGAATAATGCGTACAAAAAGTGGCTGGGAAACGTATCACAAGGCAATAAACCCTCTTCGTCGCACGCTTCGTAACTGTTTGCCGTTTTATTCGTTGTAAAGTCCATGGTTACTTCTTGAGTGCTGTAAGATTTTAGTTCTATTGGGAATCTGTCTTCGACCCAGGTGGACTGATAAAAGATCTAATTTTATAATGTCGCTTAATGCGTACGTAATGATAAAACTCATCGTTGAAGGATCGTTTGGTTCGAGCGAGTACTTTTGCCTTTGTCTCTTGGCGATGGGTATCTATTGGTTTTCAGCAGAGAAAAGGCGCAGCTACTTGGCTACGGGCTCTCAACCACTGACTGCGGCTGGTTCTAAAAACAGACAGACATGATAGGAAATCATCCAGATACACGACACGATAATTACGAAAGGCATTCTGGATATGACAGGGATTCAGTGCAGCCAAAAACTTCATGCTAAAGTACTTACTGAGCATGCGATGGCGAGTGACGAGGCCTCTGGTTTCCCCACGTCTTGCAAGCCCCTAGCGGATTGAACGTTTATGTAGACTAAATATCTGTGTAGACGCGCCTGGGTAGATACGTGATAATTTAGATATTAAGAACAGTAATGTAAGAAAGCCTTGCGAGAGAGATGTGTCTGAGAACAGCGATATGAGACGACAACAGAATTGGCAAAGAGTTTGGTGGCAAGCGGCAAATTAATTAACGAAGACATAAGAATTCTTAAAAACAAGATATCGACATGCACATCCTATTTCTGTAATTTCGCTAGACTGTCGAGGAGACTTTGAACATTGCTGCCGGTAGATGGCTGTTGTTGCTGCTGCTGCTGCTGCTGCGGCTGTTGCACAGGCGCTGAATTTATGGAGGAGTGGTGCGAAGCGAAATTATCATTCATCGAAGGAGCAGACTGTGCCATCGAGCTGAAAGCAGCAGAGTGCTGTGGTTGCTGTTGTTGCTGTTGGACAGGTTGCTGACCTTGCATAGCTTGCAACAAGCCAAGAAGCTGTTGCTGGGTTTGAGGAGATTGCTGCTGCTGCTGCTGCTGCTGTTGCCCATGTGCCATTGACAATAGATTTGAGACAACATTTGGCGGCAAATTCTGAATCGCAGATAGAAGTTGTTGCTGATTCATTTGACCAGCGCCAACACCTAATAACGAGTTGATTTGTGAAGTTGCTGGACTTGGCTCTACGAGTGGAGCAGGGGAGTTCTGATAACGCCCATATTGTTGAGCCATTGGGGCAGGGGCTCCATAGCCAGGGGCTTGCATTGGCATGACATATCCTTGCTGAACATAGGGAGGTTGCTGAGGTTGGGCTGGGGCCTGCATTTGTCCTGCCATGCCATAACCTCCATAGTAGTTTTGCTGTGGAGGAGGGCCAGGAATAGGTGGCTGTTGGTGTCCGTATGGATTACCAGATGGCATAGGTGTAATACTAGCATGACCTGCAGCGCCTCTGGAGGGCTTCAGGTTATTAAATATAGCGATTGCATCATCCGCGGATATGCTAATATACTCATCGAATTTGGTCTCACCTTGCGCACCTTTGTAGAAAGTTTGAATATCAACATTGCGTGTTTTGTTAACTAGTATAACACCCCAGACACCGTCATGGGCTACTTCATTGATCATCCTTCTTAGTTCCATGCGTGGCTTTAGGAAAATCATATCCGTCTCTAGCTCTGTACCTCTTCTAAATTGATTGAAAACTTCATATGCGTAAGCACGGTCGGCTGTTCTTTTAACGTAAATAACGCAAGCTGGCACGTATCTCTTCGATTTTTTGAAGCCTTGATTATGATCACTGTAAATGTCAACTGGTTCACTCTCCTCGTTTTGGAATGGACGTTTGGAAGAAGAGATGAATGTCGAGCTACTATTAGTTCCGTGATCACCATGATCAAACTGTGGCCTTGCATTTGAACTTGAAATTTCCAGGATCAATTTTTTACCAAAATTCAGTTCCTGAGACTCTTTTTCGATTGCAGTTCTAACACTTTGCGGGTTACTGTATTGAATAAAACCAAACGCATTCTTAATATTGATCTGAAGAATATGACCATAAGGCGAAAAAATTCTAAATAAATCTTCTTTTGAGACATTTTTCAGAGGCAAATTACCAATAAATAATCTGGATTTTGGCGGGATGTCGTGCATCTCAGTAATTTTATTCTCTCCGTGCAAATATTTAGAATAACGCTCACGTTCTTCCAGTGTCATTCCGCTATTCAAATCTGGTCTGAAAGGTTTCTTGGTCTCCACAGGCAATATCTGCGTGTCTGCCACTGGTTCTTCCACACCGTGTTGAAGCTCAACACTGGGCATCGCGGTCTCTGCATTCGAGTTCAGCATGTTAACTAATGCCGTAACTTTATCCTGCTGAGAAATTTCTTTGAATTGCGGCAAGTTAAGCATGTTGCTGCCCATAATATATTTTGCCTGTTTCTGCAAAAGATCGTGGTTTAAATTTTCGTCATTTATAGATGGTTCCGTTGAGACGACTGGAGCCTCATTAGAAGATAAAATCGAATTATCCAGTGTTTCGAGTTCTCCATTATTTTCTTCTTCCCGATCTTGCTGTTGTTGAATAATTTCAGTGGCAGCTTCTTCATTTTTCGATTGATTTTGATTTTGCTCAGCGAAATGCTGCTCCGCTTCTTCATTTTCATCCTCATGGATGTAATCTGGGCGATCATTTTGTATCTGCTTCATTGGTTGATCAGAGTTATCCGTTTGGTATTTATCACTCTGCAGCCCAATCGCTTTTTCATTTTGTACGCCTGTATTTTCCATATCCTGGTTACCACGTTCATCTTCATTGTGCTCCTCAACGCTTCCATTGTCGTCACTTTGACTCTCAGAAGACTCTTTATACTCAGCATCGTCATCTGCAGCATCTTCTTCAGACCCCGCAGAATCATTGGACACATCGGAAGGCTGTGATATGGCCTGGTCATATGGCTGACCTTGGGTAGTATGTTCAACGTCGGCACCAGAGTCCACAGACTCAGAATGCAGCTTAGTGTCATCCAAATCAGACATAATAAACCTAACGAAGCAATATCTGTCCTTTCTGTGGAGGCTGTTCAATACTTCCATGGTTTCAACGTAATTCAACACTTTTGTTTGCAAAGTGGCAAAGGAAACTTTTCAAAATTTGGAGCAAATGGCTGGGTAACATAATTCTTTCCAAGGTTTGCTGTGATTCTTCTGCCAATAGAAAGTAACACCTAGATGGCCGTAGTCGATGTTTATATGTTCCCAAAGGTGCCCTGACTCCATTTTGTGGAAGTGGTACCAGTATATTTGTAGGTTATAGTAAATCGTTTTGTAAGAGGAAATACACATGAATAAATTAGTTATAAGTATTATATAAATGAATGGGAATATTATACAGGCAAAAGTTTCGAGAAGATATTCTCCCAAAACTTATAAATGGCACGGTACATGTAAGTAAATCTGGTAGTGCTAAGCAGATTGAACCTTCTTTTCTACACCATGGATTGGCCGGAATTCATCCGGGAAGGTCACAAATATGACAATGATCTAAGGGAACAATTTTTCCCCGTGATTTCTGCGCATGAGGTCTATATCTGTTTCTTTGAATGCTCTGAAGTGCTTGTTCGGCGATGCTGTTCTGCCTGGACTTGCTTCTCTTCATTTATGGGACTGTCAGAATCCAAGGAATGTGCAGGACAGGGAAGAATAGATCCTAATGCCACAGAGGAAAAAGCAACAAGGAATGTTGTCATAAATAGTTTGTTGGTAACGTTATTTCTTGTTGCAGCTCTCATTATTTTTGTTTAATTAGGTACTAATATGTGTGTATTAGCAGAACAAATCGAAATAAATAAAATGCAGTATGCAAAAGCAGGAAAGAGCTGAACGCCAATTTCTCTCAGACTCCTTATAAGTGATAAATAAGTCGTACCTAATTTGAAGTACAGATTGGTCAACCTCTGATATATATTTAATGTACTGTAGATCAAGGAGTTTACTTGCACTTTTTTGGCCTTAGGACCATACATTTTTTCGATTTTTACGGGCCATCGCGCTTCTATCGGCTCGAATAAAGGAGTTTGACCAATCACGATCATTTATTCTGTACATGACTACATCATTATTTAGTAACGGATGTCAAAGCTGATTGTAGGGTATATGGTGGTAGCCACCAAACTATAACTCATATCAATGAAGCGGATGTGCCTAAATTTGTCTTTGCGGTGCCTTGAGATCCTGGGGCGGTGGCCTTCCGGCTTGGAAGTAAAGAGACAGAAAATCCAGGCGGCAGAGACGAGTTCGTGGAATTGTCGCTGTTCTCATTATTAAATGTGCTGCTTCTACTAGTTATTGGTGTCGTACCATAGCTTGTATTGACGTTTGGAGATGGCAGCTGGCGTGAAGCAGGCGAGTTGCTCGCCGAAACAAAGTTATCGAAATCATCGAAGTCGTCACTTTCACTCGACAAAAAAGTTTTAGACGATGTCTTTGTTGGTGTAGGTGGCGGTGCCATATTGTCTCGGGGTGCTCCTCTTTGCGGTGCCATCTGAATTGTTCGAGAACGTGGTTGCTGGTGTGAAGGTACTCCTTGAGACGCTCTCGTTTTTGTTCTGGGCGCTAATATAGATTGTTTCTTTTTAGGCTGAATTGCAAGAGCTCCTATACTTTTAGCCTCCTTAGTGTCAATGTCCTCTTTTTTGACCACTTTGGGTTCAATTAAGTTCTTAAAACCGTTGATTCCTTCCAGATTTACGCTACTATTCGTCTTAGGCAAGTTCTGCAAATGACTCCTCTGAATTTCACTCGAGAGTTTGTTTATTACATTGCAATATTGTTCATATTGATTTGTTTGTAGACTTGGGGCGAGAGAGAAAGACCACAATAATGGCAGCAGTTGCTCAACTAATACGCTCTCTTTTTTAACTATTTGAGGGACAGTTTCAAAGAACTTAAGAGATTGCATCATTATTCTAATTTCTCTGGTTTTCATTGACTTGAACAAGGGTAAAATGTCATCGCATATAATATCCATGTCAATTTGTTTACTTTCGATCAAACCCTGGAAACATGAAACGCACGCTATTTTCACTGTCAAACTAACGGTCTTAGTGAACAAGTCAGACAGTAAAGGCATCAAAAAGTTCTTAGCCGTCAGGAAATCGAAAAGATCGCAGATCAGACTCACCTTATCTAGTAAGTTTTCTTGCGCAGCGACATCCTGCTTAGTGCCGTTTCCCTTTTCTTTGAAAGTATAGGTTAGCAAGGGTTTGGCAATTTCTTCGATGAAATCATCTTTTTTAGTCTTTTCTTTCAAAACGCTCAAGTTTTCGATAATTGTTAAAGTTGCATTCTGTAAAATTATCTGAGAATTTGACTTATTGAGCAATAACGGCAGAATTCGTTCTTGAAAGGTTAACTGAGATAATGTAGAACCAATTTTGATTAGTAATTGGACATTTATCGATATGCAAGAGCTATCCACCACACTATCTTTGCAAAATCGATCTAATGAGTCTAGCAGAACTGTTAAGAATTTTCGCTGTAAAATCGTAACTGGAAACTTTGGTAGTAGTTCCACCAAGCCTTTTAAAAACACCAGTTTTTCTTCATTGTTCTTTGTAGCCAAATCGTCTAGGAAATTTAAGGTCTTAAGTAACGGATCTTGGAAGAATTGAGATTGAAGAAATTCGCTGATATTATCATAACGCGAGTAGATATCTCGATTCATTAGCCGCTGAATGCAATGCCTGAGTTCAGTCGGTAGCTTACTGAAAAGGTTATCCCACGACATGGACGCCAGCTTCCTCTCAAACTTTGCATACTCTTCTTTATATTGTGTGGTCGAATTATCCGTCCGAAGTAGATTTTTGCCCGTATACAGCATGTAAATCAGCAAACCCAGGGAGAAGTAGTCATTCTTGAATGATAAAGTGTTGTCCAGGACAATCTCTGGTGCGGTGTAATTCAATTCTAGATGCATAAATGAAGGCACTCTTGGATCATATTGAGGCAAAAATATTTCGCTTGTCAACGTACCTTGAGGAAGTTTCCTTAAATGACCTAGACCGGAAACTTTCCAGTCTGAGTTTTCATTAATGAAAATGGTTTTTGGTTCTATAGCGAGATGAACACTAGAAGCCCTATTGTGAATGAAGTCGAGAGCCTGCACAACGTCTAAGATACCTCTTTGCTTGATAATGTCTTCACTTACATGGCCCTTCAGGAAATTAGACTCTTCATCTAAATGCCCAAATACACTCTCTAGGGATCCTGTGACATACTCTGTCACAAACATAAAATTTTTACTGTGTTCTTCCAATGGCTCAACCAAGCCCAGAATATTTGGATGTTTTAATTTTGCCAAGTTACTTACTTGATTTCTCAGGACATCATACCCCTCCTGAATCATAGCCTTATCATTGGATGAATTCTTTGACTTGATAATCCCGTAATTCAACAAATAGCTCTCGAATCGCTTCTTATCGAACACAAAAACGGAAACTCTGGAAGAATCTGAAGAGGAGCTGCTCGACTTAGGCCTACCGGTGAAAATGCTCCAGGGTTCAGACACGAAGGTCGGCGATGAGGATAAAGAATATTTGGAACTTATGGCACTTTTGTTAGACCAAAAAAACATGCTGCACGTTGCCTTCTTTGAGCAAAGATATTCAAGAAGAATATAAACCGAGATAGCTAAGCTAGAACAATGCCCACGTAATTTCTGAGAGACTTAGCCCGGTTTCTTTACAGGAATTCGTTATAGTTGGCAACTGGTCAACAAATCTTTCGGGTGAAAAACCTAAAACATGCGCTGATTGGAAGTCGAACGCCCGATGTTTGGGACCTATCAAGAAATACGTGATAGATATAGCTGCGCTGAACGTCAAGTAATCCTAGTAAGTCACTAGCTTGTATTGCTGTAATCTGTGTAACATAAAAGGTCGGGCTTAGCACTGGAGCTGGAGGGTTGTGTTATTGTTCCAACCTGCTGACAAAACATCCTGGCTGTGCTCGATCGATAAGATACGAAAGTATGTTGCTATTTATTGCGTAAGAATGACATCGTGTAACCACCTATAAATACAGCATTAATGGGTGAGCAAAAGCAGGCATTTGTTCCCAGCAGGTGAAGATTTATATAATAAATAAATAATAATGAAAAATACGTCAAAGTGTGATAGACTTCATAGAAAGGGAGGGTGGTAAAGAGATGAGATTTGGGTTGAAAGAACACATACAAAAGCTTCACCCATGCACAGTGCACGGGCTGGCGAATCAATGCTGGATCAGAATGCGTTATCGAGTCTATATTTAGAGGCCTGCAGGATCTCGAAGTCAAGGACCGATCCAAATGCACCCTAAGTGGTGATAAGCAAAATGCCACCGCTTTCTCATGAAGTTTGAAATGGTCAATTAAATTCAGTAATCTCCTGGTCGCCGTAGCCTCTGTTTTCATTGAGAGGTCCACATATTGAATATTCGTCGCACTTGATCGCCGCGCCTTTACGAAGGTAAGCTAATACAAAAATAACCTCAAGTAAGTTTTAAGATTGTAAAAGTACTCCAAAGATTTGAATAGGTTCCGAGGACCTTTTAATTGAGGAATTGCAGCTATGGGCAAGTTACTTGAGGATTTGGAATGGTTTGTTTCCGTAAGATCTATTGACGCTAGGTTAGAACCCTCGCCAGATTTAAAGAATCGCCAGGCAATTCTAAGAAGCAATAGCAATTCTAAGATCTCGACCACTGGTTGCGACGGGGGTATTACAAAGGGGAAGATTACTCTAGTGACAAAACCTCCACTCTGGCATACTTGGGAATTCAAGTTTTATTATTTGGCTTTCTTGGTGGTTGTTCCCTTAATGTTCAGAGCAGCTATTAAGGCAAGTAGTGAGGATAATCCAAACTATTACAAGTTTGCAGGATATCTTTCGGATGGCTGGATATTTGGAAGAAAGGTTGATAATAGTGACTCTCAATATAAATTTTTTAGAGACAACATACCGCTAATTGTCTGCTTGATGTCAATTCACATAGTTGTGAAGAAATTTGCATGTTACGGTCTGAGAATTGATAAGACAAGATTTGATTTTGGATTTGGCCTTTTTTTCTTGTTTGCTGCCCATGGTGTCAATTCCCTGAGAGTGATGTGCCATCTCATCATAATGTACAGTATTCCTCATATCTTTAAAAGGAACCGTCGGCTGGCGGTGGTTTTATCATGGACATACGGGATATCAACCCTCTTCATTAATGACAGATATCGAACATATCCGTTTGGCAACATTGCAAGCTTTTTATCACCGTTGGATAATGCCTACAAAGGTATAATACCGAGGTGGGACGTCTTCTTCAACTTCACTATACTTAGGATGTTAAGCTACAACATGGACTTTTTGGAAAGGTGGTGTAATAGGTTACAGAACACGCAAGCTACGGCAGCAAATGAGGCAACCAATAGACCTGATATGAAGAAGAGACCGTCAACACCAACTCTAGAAACAATCCAAGAGTCAGGGAAAGCCGCCACTCTGGACGAAAGGGCCAGAATGATGGCTCCACACCACATTCAAGATTACAATTTCGTAAACTACGTGGCGTATGTTGCTTACACACCCTTATTGATCGCTGGACCAATAATAACTTTCAATGATTTTTTATATCAATCCAGGCACACTTTACCATCCATCAATGTAAAGCAAATACTTTCTTACGCCATTAAATTAGCCATTTCAATTCTGACAATGGAATTGCTTCTTCACTACACCTATGTTGTCGCGATCTCCAAAACAAAAGCATGGACTGGCGACACCCCTTTCCAAGTTTCAATGATAGGACTGTTCAACTTGAATATCATCTGGCTGAAGCTATTAAT
Source organism: Zygotorulaspora chibaensis (assembly GCA_030565665.1). Classification (NCBI taxonomy): domain Eukaryota; kingdom Fungi; phylum Ascomycota; class Saccharomycetes; order Saccharomycetales; family Saccharomycetaceae; genus Zygotorulaspora; species Zygotorulaspora chibaensis. Next base: position 106,296 of record JAJMCM010000011.1, on the reverse strand, counting down.
TCCTTGGAGATTATTTAGGTTGTGGGCTTTCATAGATGAAATCGATGCACCAGAAAATATGATACGGTGTGTTGATAACAATTACAGTGCACTTGCCTTTTGGAGAGCTTGGCACAGAAGTTATAACAAGTGGGTTGTCCGTTATATTTACATACCCCTCGGTGGATCCAAAAACAGGATTTTGACCTCTTTGGCGGTATTCTCTTTTGTTGCTATATGGCATGATATTCGGTTAAAACTTCTATTGTGGGGATGGTTAGTTGTTTTATTTCTATTACCTGAGATGCTTGCAACTCAGTATTTTGCTCGTTACAGAAACAAGTCATGGTATAGACATCTATGTGCCGGTGGCGCCGTGATAAATATTTCCATGATGATGATCGCAAACTTATTTGGTTTTTGTTTGGGTACTGATGGTACTAAAAAATTTCTTCACGATATTTTTGGAACAAGTTCTGGATTGGGATTCGCTCTTCTTGCCGGTTGCGCATTATTTATTGCTGTCCAAATCATGTTTGAGATACGGGAGCATGAAAAGAGGCAAGGCATAAACGTGAAATGCTAATTAGATTTACATAAATTCCATAGAGGCTGAAATAGTTTAAAAGAAGCTACTAAAATAAATAAAGCAGGTTTGCTCTCTAATTAGCAACCCATAGATGCACATGACGTTCGGATACCTAAATTCTTTTCTTATACTCTCCTGGAGTTTCAAACTTTTTCTGAGTCCATATACCCTTCTTTTGACTCTTAGCCGCTCTCTCATTCTTTCGATAAATTTGTTCTTCACCGTCAAACTCCGCGGAGCCTTTGGACTCATAAACAACAGCTAGCCCTTCTTTCACCATTTCAACGCCAATGTTTTTCCACCCTGTCCACGTCCAATACATAACTTTTGCCACACATCGACTGTACTGATCGACCGAGAGTGGCTTAATCCAAACATTTTTACCCAAAAGAGTGTAGCTTAACCAATTTAGAGCTTCTTCACTGAAAGGCTGGGCTGTATTACCGAAGTGCGCCCTCTCTGGCGCATCAACGCCACATATTCTCACAGATATGGTCGGCAGATTTCTTCTATTCCTGTAGGGAACTTGTAAACTCAAAAAATGGTTTGACCATGCAATCTGAGATTTATTTCTCTGAAAAATAATTTGAAATAGCCTTTTATAAGTCGGGAATTTCTCATTAGATTTTGAATTCTTCAATTCAACGTCTTTCAGTTGAAGTTTAGATAATACTGGCAATTCTCGTAACCAACCCCACCCTCCAAGGACTCCACCAGGAGTATGAAAGAAGTGGAAATTATCACCGTCACCGACAGAGGTTACTTTACCATAAAGCCAGCGCCTGCGAAACACAGATGAAGGAATATTTGTTACCTTGGTGTATTGTTTCAAATACCTGTTATAAGCAGAATATGCACCAAAGAATGAGCCGGTGAATAATAGCGATAGAAAGACAACATCTCCCGTATATGAGATTGGCAATGAATGAGATAGGTTCCTACTATCAGCCATTAGTAGGTAGCTTACAGCATCAACAGTTTGTCTTTTGTGCGATCTTTGTTTTCATACGAGACTTTTAATTATGTTCGACGCTTTGTGAAAAATCAATAACGTGGACAAGCGTCACTAAATAATTAGTACAATTGATTGAGTATATAACACCACCATGCATTCTGGGACCACCTGCAGAAAAAAATGATTAAGGAAGATCCAATGATGCTAACCGGCCAGCTAAAAGCTAAACAGTAAATTCAGACCTCGGATTTGAATAGTAAGTCAGCTTATAAGCTGATGCTTTACATGTGACGTCGATTAGGAAGCAGATGCTTCCCATAATCTTAATGTAAGAGTCGCTAGAAAGCAAGGAATTTGACCTCTCTCCTCGACCCATACATGCAGCAGATTATCCCAATCTTTGAGATCCCCTATCAGATTAGATTTTAAGGTATTCTGATTCAAATCTGCTATTAAGTACTTTTCTGGCTTAAAGCACGAGTATATTTTTACTTTGCCATCTTGTAAAAATTCTAATTTGAATCCTAACAATGAGTTCACCACATCAATGAATTCTAGAGATTTTTTGTTGAAAATTTCTTTCAGTCTTATTAACTTCTTGCTCGACTTAGAAAGTTCATCCTCCCTTTGCCTCAATTCAAAGCTCAAAGAATTGTAAACTGATAGAGGTATACGTTCTGTTTCCAAATCTTTCCCAAAATTAATTTTCTGGAGCAAACTGTGATTTTCCTTCTTCAATAGATCCAACTCCTGTCTTTTCACGAACTGATCCTTTAATAACGGGTTGTCACGCAATTGCAAGATGCGGACCCTTTTTACTTTCAAGTCAGTCAGTTTTTGAACTTTTTCTTCGAGTGTCTTGCATAAACTTTGGTACTTTTGTAATTCTCTCAATAAATTAACATTTTGCAATTGTAATTCATTGAGTCTTTGGGAATAATTTACTCCAGTTTGATCACTCATCTTCTTTCTCTTCAAAGAGGGTTCTTGTGATAAAACTTGCTCATTTAACTTTTTCAGTTCTTCAGTAAGATCTTCAGTTTGATTTTTGTATCCATCTATTATAGTTTCATACTTCTTCAGTTCTTGCCCATCCCTGTACTCTTGTCCAGCTTCTTCATTAAACGATGATAATTCATCAAGTTGTCGTCTTAATAATTTACATTCTTCGAAGGAGAGTTGCTTTTGTTGCTCTATTTCGTGGTTCAATTTTTTCAAATTGATAATACTTGTTTCATAACTCTTATTCAGATCGAGTAGTTGACTCCTCTCCAAGGCCATTTCATCGTTCAAGATTTTCATGTTATTGAGATCTAAGTGGAGCTTTTTGTTTTCATCAGTAATCAAAACACATTCTTCTTTAGCGAACTTCCAATCTCTGATAATTTCTTCGGGTCCATCATTCCCAGTGCTATATAGTTCCCACGAGGCAATTTTGGACTTGAAGTCAATATTCTCTAATTGACAGTCTTCTAGTTGCTTCTCAAGAACGTTCATTTGTTCTAATTTGTTTTGGAGTTTGCCGTTTTCTGTTTCCCAGAATTTTTGAGATTCACTATTTATTCTCAATTTTTTCAATTCATTAGCTTGTTGTAGATTCATTTGTTCTAATTCTTTTGTATACTTGAGTTGATCTTGGAGCATTTTATTTGTCACGGTAAGCTCCTGCAATTCCTCGGTTGAGTAATTATGATGTGCCATCACAACACGAGATGCTCGTAACGTTGCAATTTCATCGTCCTTATCACCACTTTTCTTTTGAAGCTCTTTCAATTCGTTACTTTGCCTCAAAATTTCATTTTCGTATCGTTTCAAGAGTGATTTAGAGCCTTGAACATCTATCTCATAGGTTTCGATAGTTTTTTGAGCCTTTGAGAGTTGGGAATCATACTTAGCTCTAGAATCTGCCGAAAGCCGCTCTAAAGCATACACCTTTGTCTTCAACTCACGAATTTCGCTTTCTTTGATAGAGGTTAGGTTGTCAAATTTCTCCTGTAAGATTTTAAGATCCTGCTCTTGCTTACCATTAGCTTCAAAGAGATATTTTGTATCATTAAGAGCCTTTTCGAGCTCATCCACGGTATTTCTGTGTTTTTTGTCAATTATGTTGTTCTGCTGTTGCATTCTTAGTCTTTCAATCTCAAAATCATTCTGCAACGTGCTCAGTTGGTATTGTAATGAGATTATTTGGCGGTCTTTATCTCTATTGTCATTCATCTTTGAAGGTGATGCCAGTGGGCTTTCCAAAAATGGCGAAGAACCACCACTATCACTCATTCAGCCGGTCAATCAAATAGGTGAGAGCTAGTTATAAGTTCGAAATGATACCTGTGGACCCCTTTCTGTTTTTCGCTGATTTATTAAATTCTAGATTTCTTCAATTTTTCAATACCATCAACACCACCTTGTCGGTCCTCGAAAGTATCCCAGAAAGGGACGATTAGATCAACTATGAATTAAAGAAAGATTGCAAAACAGGATTACGCTTGATAGTTAGCATAGCTTTTATTTTGTAAATTCAGGAAATAAACAACGTGTTCCATAAGAAAGATGTCAAAAGTGTATGTTATTAGCAATTATATTTGAGATATTGATTCGCGAATATGTACTAACAAAATAATGTGATGAATATAGACCAAGGAATTTCAGATTGCTAGAGGAACTTGAGAAAGGTGAAAAGGGGTTTGGACCAGAATCCTGCAGCTACGGGCTAGCAGATAGCGATGATATCAGTATGACAAATTGGAACGGTACCATTTTAGGACCCCCACATTCAAATCATGAAAATCGTATCTACTCACTCTCGATTGAGTGCGGTGAAAATTACCCAGATGAACCTCCTAAGATCAAATTCATCTCCAAGATCAATTTGCCTTGTGTAGATTCGAAAACTGGCGAAGTTACCTCAAATAGTTTTAATACTTTGCGTGGATGGAAAAGAGCTTATACCATGGAAACGTTGTTATTGGATCTAAGGAAAGAAATGGCGACACCCGCTAATAAAAAGCTACCACAACCAAAGGAGGGGACTACATTTTAATTTAGCTGATAATTTACGTTAACTCGTCGCTAATATAGGTTCATATAGACATATAAGTATATTCGAATGATTATCAATGTTTCATTCACATGATTAAGTAATGAGAAACCTGAAGATGCTTGAGATAATTTTGTATTCACTGGTACCAGTGGCATCGCTTCAGGGTCCCTCTGAGGCATTGAGTCGTAGTGAAAATATTGCAAAACAGGAGTTATTTAAGGCAAACAAACAATACATTCTTTAATTATGAAATATTAATATCAAGTGCCAGTTCCGGTTTATTGAGGCTGATCATATGTTGTTTTTTTAATTTTTGATCTTTTTTTAACTCTGTATTAATACTTGCTAGCTCAGGATTATTGTTGACGCATACTCTGAAAAAAAAAAAGAAAAACTTCTGAGAAACTAATTCAGCGTCAACCGCATTGAAAAGAGTTATTAAAGTTGTTATCCGAGACTTTCTTGAAGTAACATATTCAGTGCAATTGATCGAGAACTATCGAAAGTGTTTGAGTAAGATATAGCGACTTCGTTTTGGCCGGCACCACCATTACTTTTAAGGCAAATCCTAGGAGCGAAACAAGGAGACAATGAGTACAAGAATAATCAAACCTTCTAGGTTCATTCGTTCATATAGCTCGATAGAGTCACCTGGAAAAACGATACGAGACTACTCCAAATATGTTAGCATGAAACCCGTGTCGGAGCTAAGAAACACAGCTTTTCCAGATTTTGTTTCTTCGCCACATTCAAAGTTACAATCACTGATTTGGCAAAGACCTATGCAGAATGTTCTCGTTACAAAGAAGCCTTGGACTGACACTACAAGGAGTGCAATGGTCCAATTCATCAGTCACTTGCACGACTCATATCCTGAGATGAACGTGATCGTTCAACCAGATGTTTTCGAAGAGATTGCTCAAGATTTTAGATCAACTCCAACCCAAAACCCAAATGAGCCCCACATTCTTTTCACCGGTAAAGAGGAGGAAATAGTCTCGAAAGCAGACCTTTTAGTCACTTTGGGGGGTGATGGTACCATTTTACGTGCGGTCTCTATGTTCTGCAATAGACAAGTTCCACCTGTTTTAGCGTTCTCGCTAGGCACATTAGGCTTCTTGCTACCCTTTGACTTTCAGGAGCATCAGAAAATATTTCAGAAAGTCATCACTTCAAGAGCCAAATGTCTACATAGAACAAGACTAGAATGTCATGTGGTAAGGAATGGCGAAAGGAAGGACGTTACAAGCTTAGCAACATCATTGCATGCAATGAATGACATATTTTTACACAGAGGGGATTCTCCGCATCTAGCGAATCTGGACATATTTATTGATGGAGAATTCATGACCAGGACTACCGGCGATGGACTTGCATTTGGAACACCCACTGGGTCCACTGCTTACTCGTTATCTGCCGGAGGATCTATCGTTTCGCCTTTAGTGCCTTGTATCCTATTGACCCCAATTTGTCCGAGATCACTATCATTCAGGCCGTTGATTTTGCCACATTCGTCTCATATCAAAGTAAGAATTGGATCCAAAAATTCACAAGGTCCAGCAAATAATGTAGTCAAACTATCTATCGATGGTATACCGCAACCGGATCTACTTGTCGGGGACGAGATTCATGTTGTAAACGAAGTGGGAACGATATATTTGAATGGTTCCCAAATTCCTAGTACTCCCAACAAGGAAGAGGTCCGTGAGAGAAGGAAAACCATAAAAAACTCGGGCATTTACTGTATCGCAAAAACAGAAAACGACTGGACGAGCGGAATAAACGAACTTCTGGGCTTCAATTCAAGCTTCAGATTCAGTCGCCATATTTCGTCAAGTCAGGCGGCGAAGAACAAGCAGTAGATACAAGCTACAAGTGTGTATTTCGCATAAAATGCGTCTACGACTCAAAAAAAATTTTTAATAGTAAATAAATGTATTATTGATCCTTGCAACGACTCCCATACGGGAACACGAAGGTTAACCCTTAGATCTGTACAAGACAGATAACACATGAGTTGTTGCACCCAAGATCAGTAAAGAATATTTGTTCTCCAGTCCAAGCTTAAAACCAAATTAATGAGTTACAACACATATCGACGGTGGTCATGGGTCAGAACGCCCCGGAGGGGTTCAACCTCGATGTGATGCTGTTAAATGTTGCGAATGGCTGTGATTTTGCGTTACTTCTTTCAAATGAAAAAAATAGTGGAAGAGTTTTTCAATGAAGCTTTTAATTCTATGGCCTTATATACTCTTTCAAATAGTTACCCGTCCGCTCTGCCCTCGCGTCTAAAGCCCTAACGCTTAAAGTGATGAATGCTTGGATCTTCAGTCCAAACCCCTACCCAGTGCCGCGCGGCGCAACGCGCATCGCGAATCGCTCAACTCTTCTTTGACATGAGCCAGGATGATTCCAATGCTTTGCCGCCGAAATGTGATTCGCTTGTCTCCAAGTGTTTACAGATCGAGGCAGTCTTGACCGTTTTGCTTCTGCTTGAAGTGCTGCCACCATTGTTGGTATGTTTGTCCACTCAGTTCTAGATTGTTACATAGAATACCGCTGAACCGACATTTCAACTCTCTTGAACGCGCATCTCAAACGGCAGGCCTGGCAGGCCTGGCAGTAATCTCAAGCCCATTGCTTCTTGATGTCCGCCAGTTGGGCTCAACATCTCGGTTCCTGCAGCAGTGTCCGGCCTTCTCTATCGGCATTGTGCCACAGGAAAGTTGCAGCCCTTGGCGGCTAATGTCCCCGGTAACGGAGGCTTGTTTTGGCAATATACCGACACGGATTGGCACCGATAAATCAGTGCCAGGATAGTCATCACGACCTCCACCGGTAGGCCGACGGCTGAAAGGTCCCGATTTACCATTAAGAACTCGTTTCAGCAGCGGGACGTTATGCAAGCGCTGGGCGTGCCAAAACTTGCTGCTGTTAAGAATGTTTTTCAAGAATCGAGAAACAGCATGCCAAAATAATTAGAATTGAATGACAGGGGCGGTGCTTTCTGTTTCTTCTTGTGAGGCCTTGGCCCTTGTGCAGTTGCGTGCATTGCCAGATACTGGTGGATTAAAGGGTTGTGCACCTTACATATGCGTGGGCGCTGGGGCCGCCCGTCGCCTAGACTAAAGCTGTAGGCGTTTCACACCAGAATCACTCTTGATGCTTCACCAAGATTTGAATAAACCCAGTTGCCGTAACCGCACTGTAGATATAGGATTATGGGCAACGTAAGTGATAGCTTTTATTGCGCTATTTCGACTCGACATTTTATGGTGGTCTGCTGCGAAGGCTGGTGCGATTGGAAAAATTTAAGTGCAGTTTCTGCACAGACGGGAGTGGATGGATATTGGCAACCTCGCGTGTCTATTTTCTCAGCAATTTTCAGCTTCAGTGTTCCTTGCATTCGTCGCCTGGCCTGGAAATTACCAAGAAACGCCAGAAATTCTCTGAGCTATAAAATCTCAAGTGTGCCAGGGAATATCTCTTACTGGCCTGGGCCCAGATATGAACAATGATGTGCTGTCTTGGCTGGTATGTATCCCGATCGGCTTCAGGTTGCGCAGCAGAACTCATCCAAATCGCTTTCTCTATGCCCGTAGATAATTCGCAATTCCGATCCTGCCATCCCAAACAGAAGTTTGAGAGGTAGCTCGCAACAGCTTGCGGAGGGCCAATAGCCGCCGAAACTCTACTCGTTTTCTCGCAGCCCTTTTTGGTCTAGCCCATGGATATGAACCGGTGCGTCCTTCTGAAGTAAAAGAAGCGTTCGTGTAATATGTTATCGGATTGTGATACTTGATTGATAGACCGCCCAGTGACATAAGCTCGCTCCTGTCAAAAAATGCATACGTTTTAATGAGGTTGAGTTTTAAAAGCTACGAGCTTTTGCACACTTTTCCTTGTGAGATTACCTCAAACCCCTCCCAGCCAACTATCTTGTCTCGTTGATCCAATTCAAAAACAGCAAGCGGAGTAAATTGAAGCTCTGCAGCTGTAGGCCCGCCCTCTGGAAGAGTAGAGCGATGATCTTTTCTCATTCCTGGGAATTCCTTGCAATCTGCAACGAACAACTGCAACCCCCATAAGGAGTCTTATCTCCTCAAAAAGAGTTCTTTGACAGCTCATTTGGGTAATTATTCCACTTGGACATGGTATCGTCTGCCTTACAGACCTTTCAAAAGGCACCTAACTGACTTCTCAGATGTGAATCAGATAGGCGTAGATATGTCTACAACAAATACCCCATTGTTAACTGCGGCTCCACCCCCTCATTGTAATTTGTACCTTTCTTATGTCTTGAGATCTCAATCAAACACCGGGAGTTTCCGCTGCATCTTCTTCAAGGTGACAGAAATTTTATGTGCGTCGCTCTTTCCGCATGCGTCTATCAATGGAAATCGACTTGTGGCATTGCTAAAAAATGATAAATATCAATTACAATACCATAACCGGAATAGTTATTGATGATCGGCAGGTGTGTTGGACATGTTCCAACCCAGTTATACATTTAATTGTGGTTTCAAAGGTTATTCTACTTTTAGAGGTGCAATATGAAACTAAGCGACTCTTGCCAACTGCCGGCACTAGTTGGAGAGTGTGACAGTAACAAAAGGATATAAATACGTGGTTTAAGATCCACCTTGCCCTGTGCAAATACTCATTCCCTCTGCTACTCAAAAAGCTAGATCCGAATATTAATATACCTACATACCGAACACATACCGAACACAAACCAACCAAATCAAGCACAATGAAATTATCAGCGGTGCTATCTGTTGCTCTTTTAGGTGCTGCTAGTTTGGCTGCACCAGTTGCAACTACCGAGGGCACTCTAAATGTACCATCCGAAGCCATCTTGGGATACCTAGATTTTGGTGATGATGAAAATGTAGCTTTTCTGCCATTTTCAAATGGAACTTCGACTGGCTTGCTATTTGTTAATTCTACAATTTTAGATGCTGCTGGAACTGAATCTACTTTAGATAAGAGAAACGCAGAGGCATGGCATTGGATGCGTTTAAATAAAGGTCAACCAATATATAAAAGAGAGGCTGAGGCAGATGCAGAGGCGGAAGCTTGGCACTGGATTCGTTTAAACAAGGGTCAACCAATATATAAAAGAGAGGCGGATGCAGATGCAGAAGCGTGGCATTGGATCAGTCTGAATAAAGGTCAACCAATATATAAAAGAGAGGCGGAAGCAGAGGCGGAAGCTTGGCATTGGATCCGTCTGAATAAAGGTCAACCCATTTATTAAATATCATTCATAGTTCTGATACCACCACTGATTTGCTTAACCGGCAAACTTTTCTATCCAAGAGCTCAATTACTGTTATTACTGCAAGAACAGTATAGTTATTAATTAATTTCGTTTAGGTCACGTTAGCTTAATTGACTATAAATCTCATATGTTTACGAAAAGATAAATATCTGACATTTGCAAAGCCAAGATGCTGCTGTAAATGTAGATTAGAAGGTGATTGTTCAAATAGAATGATTTAATAGCATAAACAATAATCGAGAAACTTTAAATAGCACAAGTCTGCTTTAACTAAACCAGTTACGGAATAAATTGGTGAAAAATGCAATAATTCTAGCCAGAATATCTTTATAATGTTCAGGATTATGGCCATTGGCACTATAAACAGTACCAGAGCTCTTTGGCAACTCTTCGTTTGCAGCGGTTCCAGCTTCCTCTGCGTCGGAATGGTTCACGACGACAGCGGGACCTCCGACAGACTCCTCATCTTCTTCTGGGGTCCCCGCTTGTGATTGCTCGTGATCTATGTTCTCCTCAGAATTTTTCAAAGAAGGAACAGGGCTCTTTGGGCCATCATCTATTAAAGATTCTTTGACGGATTCCTCCTCTGTGTCCGAGATATCATTATCTGCGATAGCTTTGACATTGTTTTCATTTGAATTTCCGTCTACTTCCTTGGGATAATTATCATCTGTAAACCATGAACCACTATCGTCAATAAATTTGAAATGTATCGCTTTCGCGTCCTTGGGTAAATTGTTCAAATCAACCGACACCTCCCATGTTTCCTCCGCACTACTGTCTCCCGACTTCTTGTACATGGGAATAGCATTCCATTTGGAAAAATCGCCGGCAATTTTCAAATTCTGGAAACTGTTCTTTGGGTGTGCATAGATTATCTTTACCATTTTAATATGAATTGAATACAAAAATCTCCGTAATTATTCGTGTCCCTTTATCTGATAAATGGCCTCCCAGACAATCAATAATAGCTTTTATTAACGAACGAGCCACAAGAAACAAAGATGAACAGAAACCGAGACGCCAATGAGGACAGAGGACTTTACAGTATAGTATTATCATTAGCTCTTAATTTTTTTGCATATTTTAGACTCCCCGTAGATATTATGTGGAGTTTTTCGAGACCCCTTGATTAAATTGTCCGACATGTTTTACCGCTTTTAAATATTCGGACAAGCTCCGCAACGATATGTAACTTAAGCCCACATATTTACAAGGATATGAGATTTATCTGTATGTTGAAAGTATGTATTTATGTTGAGAGAAGCGATTTGAGTGATTCTTTAACGTACTTGATGGGGTATAGATCCACACCTGTCTTTGCCGAAGTTTATTTTCAGATTTTTGAAAGCAGGGTTCGACTTAATCTTGTCAATCGCGAGAATGGCATTATTAATATTCGTAAAGTTGATGAAACAGCAACTTTTCTCTGGCAGAAAATTTATCTGTTCAACTTCACCATACTGTTGAAAAATATCTCTTAAATTTTCTTCAGTGAAGATAGGATTTGTAGTCAGAGAATCTCCTTGGAAATCGATGTTACCAATATAAACATTTCTGGCGGCTCCATTACTTATAGCCAAGGCCAATGCATTGGGTAGCGGCCCTCTATGCTTTCCCCAACCCACACGGCAACGTCTCTTCTGTATGGAGATACCATGCAATGAGCTCATTGCATAAAACTGAGCAGCCGCCGTTGGATCAATGAATGTTATAAAACAAACATGACGATCCGATAGAAGTTTTATGGACTGCAATATTCCACCGCGCACAATGTTGCAAATTTCTTCGATCTTGACATCTTTTGGTAAATTTCCCAAATACACTGTCCTGTTGCCTAGATTATTTGGTCCTCCTGCCGAGGTAGCGATTGCTGCAGCGGCTGCACTCTGCTGTAATAGTGCGTTTGAAATTAATTTACAATCATTAAATTCAGCTAAGTGCTCCATTCCGGGTTGTATACCTAAGAACTGCGCAGCGTTGTGTTGCTGGGTTTTCGTGATGAAAGCACATCTATCCTTGCCGTAAAATATCTTCTTATTCTGGTAGTACGGATTTACTGCTGATAGAGTCGTTACGGCCTTTATTGCGCTCAAAATTGAGGCAAAATGAATAAATGCTATCCCCTTTTCTTTAACGATTTTTATGCAATCAAGCTCTCCAAAACTCTCCAAGTCAACCCTCAATTTTTCTTCAGTGATAACAGCATCTGATGGGTCCGCACCAAGTTGCTCAGCAATATCCGGTTCGGTATTCAGCGACCCAATATATACGTTTCTTGTCGCACCGTCATTGTCGATAGCTGCCGCTACAATAGAGTCTACTGGCGATGATTTACCCCAGCCAATCTTGATATCTCGATCATCGATATTCAATCTTTTCAGTATTGCGTCTGAATGGTATAATAACGCCGAACTCTCATCGACAAATGTTAAGAATGCGCACATTTTGTCTGGTAAAATTTTCACGTCTTCGACAATACCGCTACGAACATGATCCAAAAGCTCTTTGACTGTTAGCGACGGTGGAATATTTCCTAAATATACTGTCCTACTTGGTGCACTAGTGAAATTTTGAGGACTGTTGATCTGATTCATGTGATTCGGCAAATTGGAATTCGCGTTGGCTACTGCAGCAGCAATAGCATATCCGTTATCATTTCTTGATACGCTATTGAGTGGAGCATAGTTATTTTGAGACGAGTATGACGATATAGTCGAACCTTGACTTGGCGAATGATTTTCGTAATCTGGAGGTATACCAAATGATTGATGTTGGCTTTTGTTTTGGAAACCAATATTTCGCAATCTGTTGTTGAGTTGCTCCACATTGCCCTCGATATCAAATTGATCATATCTTTGCGGCGCAAACGAGCCATCAAGAGAGTATGAAGGGTTATTTAACATCAATTGCTGAGGTCTGCCATAATTTTGACCTGATGGCACATACCCAGGTGTTTCTGATTGTGTGCTAATGGATTGATTTTGACCTTGGTACTGCCTTTGATTTGGATTCTGATTCTGATTCTGAGTTTGAAAATGCAAATCAGATTGGAAAAAATGATTTATGTTATTGTTATTGTATGAACGCATTTTTGCTGATTAATGTTTGAAAATAATGCAAATTGAAATTAGAACGTCGGAAAGACAAAATAGACAGAGTGAATTGAAAATATGACGAAACTTGACAGTTAAAAATACAATCCGATTCCTGCTCTAACAGTTTTCAGGCTTTCTCGAGCTCGGAACGAATAGCCAAAATAAGCAGTAGTATTTCGGTATCAGAGAGCAGAGCTGTAGAACCGATGCGAGACAATCAGAATGGGAAAATGCAATGAGATTCCTTCTCGGATGGGATTAGATTGTTTTGGTACTTTTCAACAACTCAAAACACAGCTTCTCCAAAATGCCTGAGAGAAATCAGATGATTGTAGACTTAGCTTCAGATGAACACTTCACTTGCCTAAACTAATTATGCTTCGAATCGTGAATGATGAAACGAAGAGAGGCGATGCCCAAAGAAAAATAGAATGTAAAAAACAAAAAAAGAACAGAGATAGCCAAACACACGATCAATTATCGAAATTCTTTAACCTACACTCACAATTACCAATTATCGCTGACTTTCTTCGTCCTCCTTGTCAGGGTTGGATGGCATCCTTTCTGTTTGGATCGAGATCATTTTTCATTTTCTTTAGCGCACAAAAAATTTTGTGCGCGTCGTACGTGGCGACGTAAATACACATGGTTCCCTCAAGATTCCTCACAATTTTATTCAGACTCGAGTTCAGTTTCTGCCTCAGTTTCTACTTCAGAGTCTCCAAAAGAGTCAATGCCAGTGCATTTGACGGTCTCAGCATCTGTCTCCGACTCCGATGTATCTTCTGATTTGATGCCGGGTTCGCGAGGACCTCGTTCATCGGAACGACCGCTCGAGCCCTCATGATAATCGCCATGAAGGTTTTCTTGGCTGTCTGTATCTACAACAGAGTTTGAACCATCTTGTGACTCCTCTTTGATTACTTTTTTGGCTGGGCTTCCAGTTCTTGACCGCGTCAGTGCAGTGGAATCCTGAGTGGGTTTGGTTATGCCAAAGAATTGAAAGTCGTCGAAGTCGTCAGACTTGGGCTCAATATTCTCCAGTTCCCCCTTTAACTGTCTTTTGGACAGTTTTCTAGGGCTATTACTCGCTTGCTTTCTTCTCTTGCCGGGCGACGTCAGATGTAAGACAGGCTGGTTGAGATTACTATTTACGACCTCTGCGTCTCGCACTCTTTTGAGCTTCGGCACCGTTGTGGTAGAAGACAACTGCAGCCTGTCTATCTCATCGTAAAGATCTCTGATCAATTTTTTCTTTTCGTTCAGCAGCTCAACTACGACTGTTCTCGTCCTTTTGTCACGTTTCAGTAAGAGAGTATCCAACTTTTCTCTCTCCGTCTTCAATGCTTCGATTTCTTGCAATTTCTCATCAATTTCGGAACGTTTTTGGTACAATTGGTCATTGGAATCACACCACTGCTGAAATAGAATCTTTGCGAACTGAAACATATCAACCTCGCCACTATCTACCGCGTCTAAGTCGAGTTGTGCTAGCTTCTTGACCAAGCCTGCAGATTCTAATTCCATTACTAGTTGCCACCTACCATCCTCTGGAGTATAACATACCCATGAGCTGTAATCTATCCTACCGTTGAGCTCTTTAAATTGCAATTTGTGCCCTGTTAACAATTTCAATAATTCATACCAAACAATCTCTCTGCTGGCACCAAATACCTTAATGTCGTGAAGTTTCAGCTTATGTCGGCTATGTATTTCGTTCCCCTCGCTGATTACCAATTCGTCAATGCACGTCTCATCTACGCCATTAGGCGTCTCTGGCAAACTTTCTTTTCGTATTTCGCACTGGCATAAGACCAAGTCATCTTCGTTGCCTTCTTTTCGTGAACTTCTTACTCGTATTGAGCTTATAAACTTCATGGATTTCGGCTCATAAGAATTTGATGGATACACCTCTCGCCTGGGCCGTCATCTACCTCAAGTTGCCTGAAGAATGAACTATTTCCTTTGCTATTTGATATCCGGGTAAAAAGTAACATTGAAGCGTGTTACTAATATGAAATCTGACTAAGTAGGCGATGACCCCGATGTAGAGAAGCAGTCAAGACAGGAGGACCTTACTATTGGTGTGATATCCTATATGCTCTAATGATACAAATGACCTCTATAGAAGCGGCGCCTCATGTGAATGGTGGGAAGGAACAGATTTTACCACAAGAGTTCGAGCTAAAAGAACCTGAACCTGAACATTGCCCAGGCCCTGAATCCGAAAACGCCGGTCAAGGCGATGCTTGCGATGGATGCGCTAACAAGGATGTCTGTGAGAGCTTACCCAAGGGACCTGATCCAGACATCCCGAAGATAGTCGAGAACTTGGCCAACATCAAGCATAAGATTTTAGTGTTGTCAGGCAAGGGAGGAGTCGGGAAGTCGACCTTTACAACAATGCTGAGTTGGGCATTATCGGCAGATGAGGACTTACAAGTCGGAGCTATGGACTTGGATATATGCGGGCCTTCGTTGCCCCATATGTTGGGATGCGTCAAGGAAGTTATACATGAATCTAATTCTGGCTGGACGCCAGTCTACGTAGCAGATAACTTGGCTACAATGTCGATACAATTTATGTTGCCGGACGATGACTCGGCAGTCATATGGCGAGGATCAAAGAAAAACCTATTGATTAAAGCCTTTTTGAAAGATGTAAATTGGGATAATTTAGATTATTTAATCATTGATACCCCGCCAGGTACCTCTGATGAACATATATCGATTAACAAATATATGAAAAATAGTGGAATAGATGGAGCGCTTATTGTCACAACTCCGCAAGAGGTGGCCTTGCTGGATGTCAGAAAAGAAATTGACTTCTGCAGAAAAGCAGGAATTAACATTTTGGGATTGGTCGAAAATATGAGTGGTTTTGTTTGTCCTAACTGTAAAGGACAATCCCAGATTTTCAAAGCAACAACGGGCGGCGGTAAAGCCCTATGTGAGGAACTAGGTATCAATTTTTTGGGGGCTGTCCCGCTGGATCCAAGAATTGGTAGATCGTGCGATAATGGACAGAGTTTTCTAGATGAATATCCAGATAGTCCCGCCAGTGTGGCTGTCCTAGACGTGGTGGAAGCTTTAAGAGATGCTGTTGGAGATACTTATTAAAAGAAACAGATGAAACTTTTTGTTAACTTTACGGTTTGGTGGTCGGTATATTTGAATCGCATTAAGAAAGGAAAACTAAGTCTTACTTTTATAAATTTTGTAATATTAACATGAAAAAAAATGCATGGTGATCTATTGAAATCTATACACTACTTTTTTGCCTATTGAATCCCCGCAAGAAGGTTTTTCAGATACACCTTTTCTGGCTGACCCAAGGGTAAATTCAACAATCTACTGCTGTGTAGATCGCTTTTTTTATCACTGTGATTTTCGATATAAGCAGAAGCGACCTTTTGAGACATTAGATTACAACAAACAGGAATTTGAGTGTGGTGTTTATGTTTCTCAAAAATTAATATCAATCCATCCACTAAAGAATTGAGCACTTTCTCATCCTCATCGTTGTCCAAGGTTAACTTCAAATAGTTGTAAAATACGCCGAGGCCTTCGTTCCAGTTTTCCATATGTTCTCTGGGAAATTGTGATAGAAGGTTTCGTAATGTTTCCAGCTCTTCGCGACTCTTAGAGAAATTCCCACCTAATATTAGTTTTGGAGCAACAGTACTAATAACAATCTTTTCGGCTTCCCGGAAGCAAGCTGCTTTCAAAAGGTTTCGAGCTTGAGATAAGAAATCAGTACTATACTGGTCCTGCAACGCCTTGGCCCTGTATATTAGGCTGGGAGAAATTTTAAGTTCCTTTAGTGTTTCTTGATGATCTAAATTCGTTAAGTTTGAAATTTCATGAAAGATTATTGAATCAATTTGTTGCTTTGCAACAGAATCATTCGTTAAAAAGCAGGCGGCAAAAATAGCTTCTATGTGAAGTTGTGCAATTCTTAACTCGGCAATTAAATTGAAGGTCAGTCTATCATTTATTTCATCGGAAAACCCTCCGAGATTATTAAATCGCATTATTTGAAAAAAATACCACAAAAAGGTATTGTCTAGGACTTTTGCAGCAGCCTTAATCTCCTCCAAGAACTTTTCAGGCAAAGTTTGCATCCCAAATAATTTAAGAATGACACAAATAATATCGTTCACCTTTGGGCCGCATAGACTTAAGTGCTTAGCGATTAACTGTTCCAGCGAGTATTCATCAATCTTGGCATAGTAAATGTTCAAACCAAGCAACGCTAACCAACTAAACTCCTCATTGGATCCGTTTATTTTGAAATTCTTTTCAACATCATCTCCACTAAGTAACCTATAGATACGAGCGACATGAGGATCAACCTGTTTGCCCCCCGAGCTCCATTTCTCTAACTGCTGACTTGCCAGCGATCTTACACGAGCATCATTTGAGCCGAGAAGTGTTATTAAGATTGCCAAATGTCCATTTTGGGACTTTATTGCAAGCTTCGCAGCACCTATGGCGTCATTTTTGGCCAGGTATAAGTAGATGCAGTGGAGAGCATTACTTGAAATCTCAATCTTTGCTTCAATTTCATCTTTAACTTGCTCTTTTATCCATGAACAGAGTGCCTTGTGCTTTTCTTTCTTCAAAAGACATTCTCTGGCACCCTTATCCTTTACATCATATGGCAGTCTTACATCATCAAAAAGGACAGAGCATAGCCTCCAGAACTTAGAATCGGGGCTTTTGCATAAGGTGGCTACATCGTTAAATTGCAATGAATTTCTGCCCACTTTTGGATAGTTATTGGAGGTTCTACCACTTATTACATTCAAGTGGATATGTTTAACAAAAACCCTGTGAAAGAGATCAAGGTTCGTATGGGTGATAGCAGGCAAATAGAACTTTTTAACACCTATAGAAGAATTGGGGGCCTTTGCGAGAAGAAACATATCATTCGAAAAATGGGAAAATGTTCTTGACTGGAGTCTTTTTTCTTTGTTGATTTTTTTCTCGAGTTGCAACCCTTCATTAAAGTCGTTGAATAGCATATCAATCTCATCATTGTCTTTGCTAACAATCTCTTTAGAAGCAACAAATATAGACCTGATATTTGACCCGGCTAGTTTCAGTTGTTCCATCCAATCGTTAGAAATATTTAAAGACGGCTCGACTTCCAATCCTTCAAAATCTGCCTCGCTCACGTCAGGCTCATAAGGCTTTTCTTCTATAGGAAGTTCATCATCCCAAATAGCAGAGTCCTGGTTCAAGTCTATGTGGCTTTTATCTTGTAGCTTAAGAAGGTCATTTTGCGTCGTGTTTTCCAACATTGGTACGGGGTTGCCAATCATGAAACTACCAGGAACGGGATCTTTGTGACTTTTATTCGACTGGGCAAGCTCTCTTCTTTGTTTTGGGTATACGATAGTTCTTTTCGAAAATGCATCCAGTTTATCCTTCTTTATATCATCTTCCCCAATTTCGGCATCTTCCTCATTAATTAACCCCCAGATACTAAAGTGATTGACTTTGAAGGTCCAAACGCCCCCGAACGGATTGTAAGATATGAACTCCATGTTTCTCATGTTTTTAAGTTTCTTGACCAATATCTGGATTTCTGCGAATCTAGTAGCATCTTTGACTGTTTTTCTTGATTTTTTATCGATAGGATAAATGTTCTCTAAAGTTATCGTAGCCGGAACATTCAATCCGTAGCCTATAGATGCTTTCTTAGTCTCATCAGGATAGACTTCCACAGTTTTAGTAGGGTGAAATCTCACAACCTTTCCGAATAGTTCTTCTTTCAAATTTCTTGCAAATCCAGTCAAATCTACGTCATAATTGAATGTAATATAGCCGTAACCTTTTCTTCCAATTACAAAGTTTGGTACTGCAGCCAGTTGCTCCAAGGAAAGCGTTGCTAGTTGCTCTGGTGGAGGTGAGGACCAATAGCCAAATTCGTCGACACCGGTTCTTTCTTCGTTCTCTTTTGTATTCTCTGCGATCGCGCTATGACTGCGATCGAGGGTATTTTCGTCATTGGATAACGAATCGCCTACGCTTAAAGTCTTGCTGTCCGTTTTAGCAACATCCAAATCCATGTGACCCTTTATTTCAGATTCGCGGACTTTAGTTTGAATTGGCTTCCCAGAGAATAGTTTCAATCTTTTAGCACTACTCCTGGTAGGATCAATCTTTAGTTTACGCATGTCCGAGATATCACCTTTCTGCAGAGAGAACTCAGAAAACTCCTTTAGGGTAACGGAGCTTTTGCTATTATTCGTCTCTGAGAGGCTAACTGGACCGTTTATTTTTCCAGAAGCTGATTGATCTTCAACCATCCATTGCCTTTTTTGGAATGGGGAGAATATCCCTTGCGTTGAAGAAACGTTTTGGCCCGTTTTAAGCCTCGTACTCAGTTTTTGAATGAGACTTGATTGAGATGTAGCTGGTAGAGCGGTGTTGTCCACATTGAAATTAGAAGTTGAAGAAGACATCGAGTGTTTTCTCCTGTAGCTTGACGAAGCACTACTGACAGAGTTCGATGATTTATCTTGACTTGATCTAGCGTTGGGTAACGAAGCAGTTATGGAAGCTGGCATAGTAGAGACTGCGATAGGACCACCTCCAATATTTAATCCGTATGGATTATTGCCCGCTGAGGTTATGGTGTTCGTGTTCGTACCTAACGCTCCGCTGATCTGACCGTTAGTTAGGCCTGAACCTAATGCAAAGGAATGAGTATTACCAAATAGCCCGTCGGGTCGTGATGTTGAATTGTTATTTGGGAATAAACTAGATGATTTTGTTTGGGCGGGGCCAGAAGAAAACATACTACCTCTATTGAATTGCTTTGAAGTCTCAGCGCTGCTATTCGACCCAAAGGGAACTTGTCCTCCATTAGCCGGCCGTGAGAACAAGCCGCCACTATTTGTTGGATTCTGCGACGTAGAGTTTTTATTTGCATTTCCAAAGAGCGAAGGTGCAGACGTGTTATTATTTCCAAACAAACTGGCCGTACCAGATGGTACCGACTGATTTCCACTATTTTGTACATTCGTAGCATTGTTTCCGTTGGTATTGGTGTTGCTGTTGTTGTCACTGAACAAACCTCCAGCAGGGCTTGGACTGGAGGCGTTCACCCCAATATTTGCGTTTCCAAATAGGCTCCCAGATTTTGCGGGCAATTGAAAAGTGTTGCTGGCCGGCGTCGGCGTGGAAGTTGGTGTCGAAGTGTTAGCATTGCCAAACAGAGATCCACCATTTAGACTTCTATTAAACATTGCCTTCCAACGATGTTAAAAGAGTTTCAATTAAATACTCCTGCTCAATACTCTATCTCAATTGACGAGCAACCAGTTGTTTGACCTACTGCTGAATCTCCTTCTAACAATATTTCATTCCACTTTGTTTAAAATTTTTTCGGTTTGTTTATTTCGATTGCGCAGGATGGCCGATCTTGCCAGATTTGGTGAACATCGTAAAATTTAGGAACTAGTTGAAATACTGGTCCAAAACAAGCCGGACGTCCATAATTCTATCCATTAATATATAAAACTATAATTTATTGAAAGATTAAATTTTACTAAAAGTGATTTCGCAACGGTCTTGCTCCATCCAGGGCAGTACCTTGGTCGCCTTTCTGAAAAACCTTGTTGAAAGGTTCAAGAAAGAGTTTTGTTGGGTGTGACTGACTATGGCTTTTAAATAAACCTTCGAATCTTTATCATCTACAGCTATTGGGAAATCTTCTAGCCGCAGCTCATACAAAACTTTGCTATTTGACTTGATATCACAATCTTCGATTTGCAAAGAATAGCTATCACCCCTTCGTAATACATGAACTGGAAATAACATCTTCAAAATGAAATATTGTTTTATGAGTGGAATTGCTTTTCGAATAGACAGAAAAATATCGAACAGGATATCCTCAGACTGGTCCATGCTCGTAGTTTTTACAAGAAGCTGTAAGAGAATCGTCAAAAACTCATCTCTATTATACTCACCGTCAATTTTAAACAGCGGACCATGATCCCCATTCGATTTTTCTAAGCTTACAGTAATTTCTAAGGCCGGACTGAGCTGACTGATTCTAATAGTCAAGTCCGCCCCGTGCAATTTCACAAATTCCAGCCCTGAAATGGAACCTAAAATCATTAATCTGCTTCGTAGTTTGGTGATAGCGTATCTTGTAAAGGAACTACCAGGTTTATCCTGTAACCTTGTTTTGTGCAGCTCTGTGATTTCTTTTTTTATCTTCATTAAGTCGTGATTTACTATGGGTATTCTAGAGTTTATATCTTCAAGCTTGTTTATTAAATCCTTTGACTCGTCGATGGCAACTAAATTAGACTTGAGTTCTTGGCGTAGGCTTTCTAACTTCAACTTGTCCGCCAATTGTGTTTCAATCTCATAAACGTCCGGCGGTAACTCCTTTAACAACTTAATCTCTCTTCCAATGGAATCACGCAATTCTTCGGCTTTGACCTTGCTATCCTGTGCATTTACTAGATCTCGTTTAACTTTATCAACTTCTTCCTTTAGAATTTGTAGATTCTCAACTAAAACAGTTTTAATTCCACTCAAATGCTGAATTCTCCATTCATACCATGATTTTTTGGCCTTTAGCTTTGAATAACTTTTCACCAAATGTATCTGTTGATTCATTAACTGCTTTATTTCCTCTGAAGAATTGAAATATTCAGAAAACAATAAAGGTTGCGGAATAGAATTACTCATTTGCCTGTTCAAATCTTCAAATTGTGTATTGGACTGCACTATTCTCCGCATTAGTTCCTTGCAAATGAATGCATTCATTTCCAAAATTGGGGTTTGAAAATACAATGTAGAATATAATTGGTTAATCCTAAATTTTCGAGTCTTGTCAAGCTCTATTAGTTCGAAATTGATATACGTTTTGCGATTTTCAATTAGTTCGGTATCAATTAAAAAGTTAATTCCTGTCTGTTCCAAAAACTCAGCCAGCGAATACGGCCCATGAGCTTCATTTCTAGATCGGTCTTCGCTTTCAGTCTGGATCCTTTTCAATTTTATGGGTGACATCTTCTCGTTTATAGTAAGTTCCATGTCCTCTTCTTCATCTTCATTTTCTTCTTTTTTCCCCTCTTGCACTCCATGAATTTCAACTGTCGGAGATTGGCCTGCCTTTGGGGGACTCAAATAATCGTTGTTTGCGTTCAGTTTTCGTCTTTTTCCTTGTTGCGGGCTTGAGATATTGTTGCTTTGTGGTATAGGGTCATGCTCACTGATGGAAGTTAGCTCCATGGTGATCTCTTTGGGCTGCATATTGGCAGGATTGATCTCTGTTAGCTCCATGGAATCATCACCCAATTGAGAGCTTTTCGGTACCTCTTGAACAGTAGTGAAATCCATTGTTTCTTCGTCTTTTTCGTTCTTTGAATGCCTGCTGAATAGCTGAGTAATGTCCATCGAGGCTTCTTGAGAGAAAACAGCTTTGTAATTTTCTGTGCCTAACCTTGAGGTGTGAGCAGATGCTGTTGATACAGCTTCCGTTAACTCCATGAGAGAGGAATCCACCTCCGACGACGCTATTATGCTATCATTCTGCGTCGACGTCATTATTGGTTCAGGGGCCTTACGCCGCGGCTCACGGAAGGTGGACTTCTTTTCAGGTACAAATTCAAAACTGTGCAGAGTCACATCTGGAGCAAAAGAGACCCTCCGATTCACTCGTGGGTTGTTTTGCGAGATCAGGGCACTAATCCTGGAAGTAGTGTTGTTACCATCTGACATGTCAGAGCGCAACAGTGCGTGTGTAGGCAGCTGAATACTGCTTGGGAGTTGCATTTCATTTTTCTGTGGAGACTCGCTTACTTGACTGGACTTTAATATTCCGTGCGTTCTTGATTCGCCTTGCGCTTCGCTACCACCACCACTCGCAGCATGATTCTCGGCAGCTTCGCCCGTGCTATTATTACGACCAGGCTGTTCCTCCATAACAAATAAATGAGCCCTGGCGTAAGAATTTCCCGACTGGAGAGCCATACTGTTTTCTGATCTGAGTTTGTTCTTGTTTACATCTTCACCATCGTGATTAACCGCCATGCGCAACAAATGAGTTACCCTGCCATATAAAGGGTTAACCGGACGCGGCAGGAAGGCAGTAACCCCCCAGTGCGGCACTGCTTCCTTTCACGCGTCAAAAATTTCTCATCGGACTTCCCTCGCTAATGGAAAGCTGAAAATGATCCGAGCTAGCAGTGTATCGTGCTATCATATCTCGCTGCCGCTTGTGGGTCTGTTATGCTTAAAACAAGCTCTCTGGCAACCTTTATGTAGCCTTGTAATGCGAGCTCAGTCCATCTTGAAGTATAATCGATTTTGTGTCTTGCTTGCGTGTCTCTTCGGCAAACAAAACAGTCCGAACTGAGTAATTTATCTAATTGAAAAAATGCAGTGTGAATTAAAGCGTTGAGAGTTCCGTTAAATACTCATCAGCTTGCTGTTCTGGTACCCATTCTATGAGCTCTTCAATGCTCAATCCCTAAATTTAAAAGCACAAGCTTCGTAGAAGTGGTTCGCAGCTTTGTTTAAATCATCATTTTCAATCAACCACAGCAATGACAGCAAGCGATAGCAGACGACGCTCTTACTGGTTTAATTTCGTATACATCTTTATGATACAGGGTTTGGTATCTGGCATAGTTGCTGGTGGTATAGAGTTTGCGATCGCGTATGGGATGTATTGGAAGCAGCCGTATCCTGTAACACTGTGGGCGTTTCCAAACACATTGAGCGGTGACTGTGCATTGAGTCTGTTTATACAAGTGGGAGTAAACTGGGTGCTGATGGAGATATTCATTGGATACGACTGCTTCAGATCCAGAAGCCCGCTACTGCCTCTTAAACTGCGTCTACCTGAAAAAGAATCGCATAAGCTAGTTTGGTGCTATTTCGAAATTGAGCATGGAGTCTCAAAGGAGGGTCAAACAACAATAATGAATTATCTAAGAAGACAATTTCTGAGAGATCCTACCCATTCCAAATTTCATAACATCGCATTTTGGATTTTCTGGAAATTCATCGTTTCGATGATTGCCGCCATTGCGTTTTGGGCCGTAGTCTGGCCAGTTACAATGGGAATTTTGGCCGGCATTGGGACAAGCGTCGGGTCACACGATTACGAGTTTCACGGTTGGACCCCCCAGATTACAAAACTCATTTTTGCCTTTGTTCTTGGCTTTCTCTCATCGCCAGCCGCTATCATAGTAATTCTTATCCGAGATATGTGGTTTACGGAGTACTCGCAGCAGTGCCAAGGAAAACTAGGACCTGACGAAAAGTATGATTGCACTGGAGATGAAGAAACGCACGGCACCGCATCCGTGGGCTCAAACAACTCCATTGATGGGCCCACGTCCGTTTAATGATATTCTTACTAGCTAAAGTGCTCATATAGCGTTCTTCCAGAAGTGCATTGTATATTTCAGTTTCGCAAATAGGGTAAGTAATGATAGTTACCATAGAACATATATCTCCTTTGAGACTCCTGCCGCGGATACTTTTTGGTGTTTTGCCAGTGTATACCCGCAGCCCCATCGGCGGCTAAGCTCGGCGGCAACTACGACGTGTTCTACCAATGGAAAGAAGCGACAGTAAATTAGTCAATGTATTAATACACCAATAGTTTTGACATATTCCCCTGATGGTCACTCAACAATAAAAATCGTATAAAAATCGTATAGATAGAGGGCCTTTCCCCCTAGAGTCGTTTGGTTTTTATCTCTTCTTGGCTAAAATAAAAGTGCTGGTGCAAGTGATCTCATTGACGCACAGCCCTAAGCTATGCACCTGGGGACGTCAATGTGCGAATGCTTCTCGCCGGAAGCGACGGTACTCCACAGAACAAGACCTTGGTTGAACCAATTAAAAGGCCGACGCACTGCTGCCGAGATCTCGAAATAGTGATCTCTGGACTCTGCTGCATCGTCGGTGGAAAATCCGCCCGTGGAGATCGCACCCGTGGTTCTCGATCACTAAAGAATCGCAATCATATCCACTTCGATCTTCCTATTAGGCGTCAACTTTAGCAAAAACGGCTGCTAATCTAGTCGTGGCGCAAAAGATTCGAATATATCCGACCAGTAGTCAAAAAGAAACCTTTCAAAAGTGGTTCAGCACTCAGCGTTATATTTACAACCAGGGTGTGGTTCGAGTGCGTGACGGGAACGGTATCGTCCCTCAAGTCATTTCGTGGTATCCTTCTGAATAACAAAACGCACACGTTAACCACCGAGAAAATGCCGGCTGGATAATCACAATTATGACTTGAAACATGATACGATCTGAGATTTCTTCAAGAACTACAAAATAATATGGCCAAGTACAAGAAAACCAAGACGCAATTCACGCCCAAGTACAGGTCCAAGAAGGCGTCTTCTCAGTGCTTGACTGTTCAGAAGAAATACTGGAATAGGGGGAGGAGGAATTTCTGCTGTAATGTCTTCTCGTACCACTAACATAAGGGCCGGCCAACCGCTCCGCAGCAAACTTTCCCTGGGCTCAAGACTCCAAAGGACTCGCTCTGGGAGATATTATTTGGTTCTGCCCTGACGCACCATCCCAATTGCAAAAGAGCACCACACCGACGTCATATTCACCGATCCCGGCATAAGAACGTTCCTGCCAGGCTATGTTTCCGAACAGAACGTGATCGAAATCGGTAAAAAGGTAGTCGTGAAAGTATCCAAGCTGCTTCGCAGGTAGCATCAACTACACTTCCGTCTTGCTAAACTCAGGGTACACAAGAAAAGGCAAAATCACCAAAGGGTATTGACAAAACTAGGCGAAAAAACTACCCAACTAGTCCTGGAAATGCACATTAAAGCCGCTTTCTATGTCTGCAAAACTACCAAAACATCTACTTCCCAAACTCAACGGCCACGGCTGCAATAAGCTCAACCGCAAATCGAAATCAAGCATTGCCACAATGGCACATTGTGAGAGGGCCTCGATGAAGTCGCACATGTTGCAGGCACTTGTGTTATTAAAGTGAAAGCTCAGAATGTCTGTCTGTGTTTGACAGACTTCAATGTGGCAAAAAAAACATAATGCTCAGGTGCTTTACTGAGCATTCCATGGCAAGTGCAGGGGCACACAGTCCTCCACGCTGGCCCTCAGCCCCTGTTCACTAACGTGCATTGCAAGTTTAAAGTGGATTGAAACTTTACATTGACGAAAATATCTGTGTGGATGCGTCGCGGTCACCCGGCGCCTCGGTTAGTTTACTCTTATATACATATTTGTACCTCGTCAGTAATGACATGGTGTAAAATCTTCTGGTAATGAAAAACTAATCTCATCTCATCGCGCCTGATCTAAATGAAGGGAGGTATTTCAAACGGCCACAGTATACTTCAGCAGCTTCTCAAATGGCTAGAATTGGTTCCAAGAAGAACTCTTTAAGGAGTTCTTTAGACGGTAAAGTTGAAGATCTCATATACCGATTACTGGAGGAAAAGTCTCTGGACAAAAAACGATCACTGAATACTGAAGGCGATGAAGATGAGAATCCAGATGACATTGAATCTTTTGAGAGTTTGTCATTTGCCAAAGATTTGAGCAGTCCTGAAATTTTTACTTTCTGTCAAACCAAGGACTTGTCAATGCTGAGAGTCAAGAAAGTGGTGCTGCAAAAGACCATCGAGAAAGTTTTGAAACAAATGATAGAAGAAGAAGCCTTGGAGTTTGGGGATGCCATATATAAAGATGAGCCGGAACCAGCAGTCACAAAATTGAGGGAAGAAAATATGATGATTGCCGAGGATAACAATGATATGAATAAAAGCATCACGACACAGTGGAATAATAAGCAAGAAAATCAGACTCCGACTACAGGTGTAATTCCAACGGAGATAAACTCGACTAACTCGAAAAAAAGAGGCAAGGATTCCAGTACGCTGAAGGCCAAACGTCAAAAGATTAAGGAAGATAGAACTCCACCTCTGACGACACTGCAATCAATCGGCGGTATGGACGACGTTATTGCCCAATTGATGGAATTGATCGGGCTACCAATACTACATCCTGAAATCTATTTATCCACTGGCGTAGAGCCCCCCCGTGGAGTTCTGCTTCATGGACCACCAGGCTGTGGTAAGACTTCGATTGCGAATGCCTTGGCTGGTGAACTACAAGTCCCTTTCATTTCCGTATCAGCACCCTCCGTGGTTAGTGGTATGTCTGGTGAAAGTGAAAAAAAAATCAGAGATCTGTTTGATGAAGCCAAAACCTTGGCTCCATGTCTCATTTTCTTTGATGAAATTGACGCCATCACACCCAAACGTGATGGTGGAGCTCAAAGGGAAATGGAGAGAAGAATAGTGGCACAATTATTGACTTCAATGGACGAGCTCTCCATGGAGAAAACAAATGGTAGGCCCGTCATAGTCATTGGAGCTACAAATAGACCGGATTCCTTGGATGCTGCTCTGAGAAGGGCAGGAAGATTTGATAGAGAAATCTGCTTGAACGTCCCCAATGAGGTTTCAAGAGTGCACATCTTGAAGAAAATGTCGCAAAAATTAAGACTGGACGGCACCTTTGATTTTCTAAGATTGGCAAAGTTAACACCAGGATTCGTCGGGGCAGATTTAAAGGCATTGATAACCGCTTCTGGTACATGTGCGATAAAGCGTATCTTTGAACAATACGCAACATTGTTGCCATTAGAAGGAAACAATATGGACATTGATCAAGAAGTTGATAATGAGCAAGAGCTGAAGAACACTGCCAATATGATTGATCCTTTGCCTCTGTCGACGATACAAAAATTCATCCAAAATTTTCCCGAACCTCTCAATGAAGAGCAATTGCAGAATTTGACAATTATTTATGATGATTTTTTGAAGGCGCTACCGACAATTCAGCCTACGGCAAAGAGAGAAGGGTTTGCGACGGTACCAGACGTCACCTGGGCTAACGTTGGCGCTCTTTCCAAAGTGAGAATCGAATTGAACATGGCTATCGTTCAGCCTATTAAAAGACCTGAGCTGTATGAGAGGGTAGGTATCAGTGCACCTGCTGGCGTTTTGTTATGGGGACCACCGGGGTGCGGTAAGACTTTGTTAGCCAAAGCAGTCGCAAACGAATCCCGTGCGAATTTTATTTCCATCAAGGGTCCTGAGTTGTTAAACAAATACGTTGGTGAATCTGAAAGAGCAATCAGACAAGTATTCACAAGAGCGCGAGCTTCGATTCCTTGCGTAATTTTCTTTGATGAGTTAGATGCTTTAGTTCCTAGGCGTGACACCTCTTTATCTGAAGCCTCATCTAGAGTTGTTAATACTCTGCTTACAGAACTTGATGGTCTGAATGACAGGCGAGGGATATTTGTTATCGGTGCAACCAATAGACCAGACATGATAGACCCTGCGATGTTGAGGCCTGGTAGGTTAGACAAAACGCTATTCATCGAGTTGCCTAACATGGAAGAAAAGTACGATATTATGAATACTCTTACCAAATCAAATGGTACTCCTATGGCATCTGATGTCGACCTGAAGAAAATCATTATAGATGAGCGCTGTAGAAACTTTTCTGGTGCCGATATTGCAGCACTTCTCAGAGAGAGTTCTGTTTTGGCATTAAAAAGAAATTTTTTCAAGACCGATCAAATTCAATCGGTTTTAGATAATGATCTGGATAAAGAATTTGAGGATCTAAGTGTAGATGTTTCTAACGAAGAAGTTTTAGTTACGATGTTAGACTTTGAGAATGCGTTGAAAAAAATAAAACCCTCGGTTAGTGATAGGGATAGATTGAAATACGACAGGCTCAATAAAAAGATGGGCTGGAATGACGAAGTTGAGCTCCAAGGAGAAACTGAAAGCCGTCAAAACCAGCCATAATTGAAGTAATTTCAATTTCATTGTAACTTTATAAATAAATGGTATAAACTGTTGCAGTCTTCTGATAGATATATTACGACACGCTAAAATTATACTATCACATATGATGTCCTCTCCTTAACACATTTTTTCTAACTTTCCAAACATGTTCATATTTTTTCCTACGTTCAGTGGATATATACGAAGTTTCCCTGGCCGGGAATTCGCCTCCAGGGGGGAACAATTCACACAGAGGAGTGTCAGTCTTGCCTCTTGAGATCACCCAAGCTATATTCGAACCTTTATCAAGAGTTTCGGTCAAAAATTGGGGTATATATATATTCATGAATTTTTCATCCACATCTATGGAATGTATAAGTCCCAGACCAAAAAACCTGGCATCTCTTGCCATCTTCTTTATAATAGGAAAGGGCCCTTTGTTAATTACATCACCCACATTTTTGTTATAAGTATGGAGACCAACAATAGTACCTTCCAGTGCTAATTTTATATCATTTGAGTTCAAGTCTTGAAACTCTTCGAAGAAATGAATTCCTTGAATTCCCTGAGAACCGAATGATAATTGAAGTGGCGCTCTCTTAACCAGCGCGGTAAAATTATACTTTAAATTGATTTTGTCTTTCTTCAGAGTGTGGAAATATGCGAGAGTTTTGAACGTCCTTAGCTGTACTGCATTAAATCGTGATTCTTCAGATTTTATAAAATTGGCCTTTATTTTGAGAATCTCAGGTGTGTACTCTAAGCTAGCCGAAGTACTAAACTGTGTAGGAATATTCAATTCTTCAAGGTGTTTTTTTGAAGCGTTTGTCTCCAAAATTATAATGTGGGTCGGTTTGTAGTTACTAATGATGTGATCAAGAATATTGATTCCAAAGCCCTTGATCCACCCTGGAAGGTTTAGTAAAGACGTACCCACATATGATTCGACTTCTAAATATTCAATTAAATCATCGATTTTTTCCAAATAGGTACTTGGGACATCTTGCGGAGAATTAGAACCAATATAGAACTCTTTAAGTGTTTCGAAAAATGGTTGTCCGAGATGACAACCCCTTATTTTGGAACCACCATACAACACATTCAAAGAAATGCATTCAGGACTCGAATACTCCGGTTGGCCAGGGTCTAAATCAAAATACCACAAGTCTTCATCAACGCGTTGCGAAGATCCACCACCACTCATCAAATTCTCAACCAAAAGCCTCAAGAAAGTGGATTTTCCAGAATTTTTACCGCCAAGTACCATCACTCTCATATCATGAACGGAATTATTATTGGCCAATGTTAATTTATCAATCTGAGTGGACCATTCTTCAGATATAATCAGAGGTATGAAGGGGTCCACCTCCTCTTTTAGTATGCTATATTTACAATTGCTGGACAATATATTATGCGTGGAGCCACCAAACGACCCCCAAAGATATTTTACATCTCTGTATAGTTGACTTGCTTCGAATAAACCGTCAACGGATGAGTTTCGCACTCTAATAACACAGTGGAATTCTTTCAATTCGTCTGTCAGATAGTCTTTATGTTTTTGTTCCAGGTGGGAAACTTCTTTCCATCCGGCGTAATAAGAGCTTTGAATGGCAGGTATAGAACTACAGATTGGATGCCACATTGTATAGTATTCTCTCGATGCGCTATAGTGCGAGTTGTTGTAAACGATGCCGCCTTTGACTATTTGCAATTGAAAAATTCCCGATAGAAAAATCCTTTGCTTTTCCCGTAACCCAATAAGTATAGTGTCTGTTTCGCTATTGATGATGAAAAGATTGTAATTCAAAAGGGGGTAGAAACTTTGAGAAGAATGCACGGCATCGAGCTCATCGCCATTGTTTTCCGAGTCTTCATCGTACTCTACGTCTAACACGGTAGCTGTAACTTCCTTTGATGAAACAAATGACCTATCAGTATCGGTCGAATCATCGTCAGAGTTTCCACTTTCATACCGTGGAACATGCAATCGAGTGCCCATGTCTATCATGCTTTATTATTCACGAATAGAAACATTTCTCGTTATGCGGGTCGTCCTCAGTGGATTTCAGGCTGCACTTATTTTTGTCAGCCTAGACGCCGGGCGGCGACCTCAAGAGCGCCTAAATGAAATTTGATCCTCATCTCAACTTACTAAGAAAACAAGCGTGTACAGGGACTGGGGCCCTTCGCAGACGGGCTAGAAGTTACGGCAGCTGTCTTTGAATGCTCAGCAAAGTGTTGAACATGAGTTTACTTGTTGTATGCGGAGATAGAGAGCCACTTTTTTGCGCGCTTCCGGGACTTAAATGGTGATTTTTCGCTAGCTTGGTCAAAGCACGGGCCTTTCAGTGATCCTGCATCTTCTTGTATACTTTGAGTTCAGCGATAGAGCACTGCGATTGAAGTTAACCACGCGCAAACTGTGATACTGTAATTAGTGCCTGTTTTCAACCGCTCTCTTCGGAGTTATTGCCTGTCAGAAAACTATACTTGTGAGTCGACCTTTCGCTCATCTTTGGCGAATGGCCAGCTTGTCTGGAAACATATCATATCTCGTAGCGAGTCCTTTGGGCTCTCGGTTCATGACCAACTTTTTGGGAAGTCAATCACTATGCTAGGTTTCCTTCTGGCTGGTCATGCTATATTATCGGATCTTGTGCGCCCTAATCAAACCCTTTGTTGCTACTGATGGAAGTAGCAGCTCGTAGAGTGTCCTGAATTTGA
Source organism: Zygotorulaspora chibaensis (assembly GCA_030565665.1). NCBI lineage: Eukaryota > Fungi > Ascomycota > Saccharomycetes > Saccharomycetales > Saccharomycetaceae > Zygotorulaspora > Zygotorulaspora chibaensis. Next base: position 74,779 of record JAJMCM010000011.1, on the reverse strand, counting down.
ATTAATGGCAGTGGAGACATCCAGAACCACAAGTGGTAAGTGATCTCTCTGGAATTCGTTGCAACATATGTTAAAGAGGTCAATGATCTCATCAGGATGATCGTTCCGGAACCTTGCTGCGGCACTTTTTCTTGTTCATTCAATGGTTTGTCTACGTTGAACCGTCCCTTCCGTCAGGTAGCCCTCGCGATATTAACATCCATGCGTGCCTGAAGGCGGTAAGGTTTGTGCTAAAGACAAGACTTGCCTCAGAGCTCTTGTTCAGGCTCAGGTCAGTTGCAGACCGAACCATTTTTTGCGCTTCGATCGCAAAGTGGCCCTTTCAGCTCCTGGCTTACCAAGCAAGATCTGTCATGATTATTGTGGTGCTGCTGTGTCTGGAACAACTTACTACCGCATATATTTACTGCCAAAACAGGCCTCAGTTGCCGGAGTTATTAGCCGCCGAGGGCTGCGGCTTTTTCTGCGCATAATGCCAATAGATGCGGCTAGCAACTTCGGCGAACCAAGATATCAAGCACAACTGATGGACCAATTCCGTGAGCTTCTCTTAGTGTTCTCTTGACGCTCCGTATTTATATTGTTGTTTCCCCTGAAACTTTCTTTAGCGCAAGACCTTGTCTCTGGAGCCCGTGACGAAACATATCGCAGAACGAGTTTTAGGGGAATGAATTGGAACCTATTATACGTTACCTGCTGTCATGCATACGATGATCCCAAGCGTGGAATTTATCTTAATCTTTGAGAGCTTCTACACAAGGCAAGGTGAATTTTAGCTACATCCAGTCGTTATGCCTCGACCTTTCCACATATTTAGTGGTAAAATTGGAGCAGGAACAATATATTAAGCAAGCTCCTTGAAAGCAATTCTCATCTTAAGTATTCCTTGACTGGGGAGCCTCTCATTTTCATCCTCTATGTGCATACTTAGAAGTGAAGCAAATGGAATAAAATTTACCAATTTGTCACAGTAAAGCATCGAATAAGGTGCCAAGTAACATAACATTGCACAATCGCCAATGAACTAAAACTTAAACCTTGAAATATTTAAAAACCAAATAATAAACTATAAAAAATATCCAAACTGCTTCAAGATGGATACTTTAAAAATGAAAAAAGTAAAATAAGACTACTCGTCTCTTGTGATGTGTGTTACCAACCGGATGGTTAAACAATGAGTTGGGGATATTTTGAAAGTTTGGTGACTGCGCGGTCTTGAGGGTATCCGCTCATTAAAGAATGCGGCTGCTCCTTCACTGGCGTACTTTCGACATCTGCCTCGTACTCTTCTTCAAGCAGCAGACATAGCAAGTAATCTCTCATTATATTCACCTTGCTCAAGACGTCTACAAATTCTTCAAAGTCATCAGATACATCATCATTATCATTGTCATCTTCACTAGTTAACCGCAAAGAGGAGAGCTTTTCAATGAGGTCCTGATCAGCATGCTCACTTGCACCATCGTTTGACCCCGTACTTCTTTGCATAGAGCTGAAGTATTGCTCATGGGCATTAAATTGTGGCACTCTCTCGAACGTCCTGTACCGTGGCGTCAAAACAGGAACAGATGATAATGATGGCAGCCTCGATGAATTGTCATGAGCACCGTGTGGAGAGGCGATTGGCGGTAAATGACGAATTTCGGGGTATGCAGTGCGAGCAAAATGTGGCGTTCCCATCATTTGATTGGGCCTCATGGCAACGTTGTTTGTGAGAGGGGACTGTAAGCAGGCCCCAAGGGGTACTTCTTGACCCTGTTGATATGTTGATTGTTGTGCTTGTTGAGAGTAGGTCTGTTGGGCAGTGGCCATCGAATTTGTCATATTTTTTGACAGTGTGGAGAAGAACCATGCGGCGTTTGTGGTAGCCATAGGCGATGTCCTTGGCAAATTGTCGTCATTCGCAATCGGAGGCAGGATTGTTTGTAGCCTGGAACCAAGCTGTTTTGTGTAAATTGGTTCGTAAGACGAGAGCTCGGTCGAAATCAACTGTTGCATAGATATAGGAGGCAAACTTTGCTGTATAGTTGGGAAAGTCGAATTACCAATTGGCGAAGGAATAGAAGTATCACTTCCGATGGATTGCCTTTTACCATCCATATTTAACGTGTTATTTGAGCTTCCCATGCCAACATTCATCGTTATCGGAGATTCGTTACTAACGTCACGTTTCTTGCTTACTCTTCTTGATCCCGCTACTGGACCTCTTTTTTTCCTGACGATCATGTGTGACTCAACGTGAATCTTCAAGTGCTTCTTCAAGTCCTGCGGTCTCTTGAACTTCTTGCTGCAGGTGGTGCATTTGAATGGTTTCAATGGGACGTGCACTCTCAGATGAGACGTGATGTGATCTCTTTTCTCTGTCTTGGCGTGACACCCTTTCCATTTACAATTCAATTGCAGGTTTTTCTGAGACTTGCGACCAACATGCTCCGAACAAAGGTGATGGTACAATAGTTCCGGTTGACTGAAAGTTTTACCACAGTTATCCCACTCGCAAACCAGGACCTCCTCGTCGTTACTCGACGTCGAATCACTCTGGGGTGTATTCATATGAGAAGCACATTCGCCAGAGTCACATTTGCTCAAATTAGCATCCTCCTCAGAGTCATTATCATTGTCACTATTGCCCCGGCAACTTCCACATGGGGACATGCTAAACGGTGGAGAAGGCAAATTCCCGTCTGCTCCGTCATTAGTGTGTGTGTGGCAATGGACTTTTGGATGTGAACAGTGTTCGTGCAACTGTAGATGAGATTGAGCAGGGGTATTTTTCACCTGCGACTTTGATGATTCCAGCAAACTGTCGTTGACAATCTCGGTCCTCTCAGTTTGAGAGTTGACCTCTGGATATTGGTCCTCGTTCAAGATATCTCTCAAAGGAACCATGTTAAGATATATTCGGCGTGTCGAGCTGTACTCTATTCTTGTTTCTTTCCAAAGTGCAAAATAAAGTTTATATAAATGTATTGGAAAGAAAAGACCCCGTTGTGTATCGAAAAGATCAAGGGTCCAAGGTGGTCTAAACGTGGCAGTGGCTTAGAAGATTTGCACCTACGATTTTTCTTTTTAGGTCACAATATACGACCTTATCTCGCCACAGCATCAATGAAGATACACAATGCACCAATGCAAAGTGCCGAGAATGGCCGCATACTGGTTGCACGTCGCTAGAAGTAAGAGTTTTTTCGTTGATATTATGTATTAAAGGGTAATTAATAATGTATTAGATGGGCATTTCCTCGGCAGGGAGTAGTTAGACGTTGATATGATGTTAGCTACGAAGTGTGAAGGCACACGGGCTCATTCGTTTATAACCCGAAGGACCTTTCTTGAGTAATCTACGTCGTCGGCCAGCGAAACCTTTGATGAACAATGCTCAATTTCCGTTAGCATTCTGCGTGGATCGAGTCTCTGGTCGACGGTCCAAACTGCTGAGTTTGAGCGCGATGGGGGTTCTTCCTCAGTCGACGGCTTGTTTGGCACGATAATTCCCTTTTCATCTGTATAAACAAATAATTGTGAGTTGTTGGCGCTTGTTGAGGCTGAGCTTCTGTCCTGATGTGCCAACGCAGCTGCATTGTAATTTCGCTCGAACTCTTTTGCGGTTCTCTGCCGCCTCCGGATCCAAAACAAGATGGCCGCCACAATTGCCAGAACACATATGCCAACCGGGACGAACGTCCCTGCAATCTTGCCAGGAGAGGACCAGTAACCGGACCCACTGCTTTCTTTGTGGTTTTTAGTCGATAGCGCATTCAATGCATTCGCGGAGCTCGAGGCTGGGCCTGCAGTTGTTATCGAGCTAGTTGTAGCTATCGTTCTCGTTATCTCTAAGTAGCTCGTTGTGACGTCTGACGCATTGTTCGACAATGATAGAGACTCTATTTGGGTTCTCGTTAGGATCACAACAGATATCAGCGTTGTCATAAGGATCGAGGAGCTTGGTTCATAGTTGGTTGTAGAAGAAAGCGTTGTTAAACTAAACGTCACAAATGTGGATGTTGTGACGGTGGAGCTGGGGATACTTGAGCTGGGGATACTCGAGCTGGGGATACTCGAGCTGGGGATACTTGAGGGTACAATACTTGAGCTAGGGGTACTTGAGGGTACAATACTTGAGCTCGGGATACTAGAGCCTAGAATACTTGAACTTATAATACTTGAGCTCGGGACGATTGAGCTTGGTATACTTGAGCTCGCTATACTAGGGGTTGTTGAGCTGGATTCTGCCGTGGTTGACTCCATTGTGCCATATAATAAGCTTCCGGAGAGCGTCGTGGTCACTGTTGGTATACTGGACGGTGTCGTGCTTGCTGACGGCAGACTGGACAGTGTTGTCGTTGTTGTGGGCTCTGAGAAAGAAAAGTATTGCGAGCTGGTGCTGGCACTGTTTTGACTACCAGGTACTGTGCTCATTGAGTAAGAAGCCACCGAGTTTGAGATCGTGTTCGAGCCGCTGATCACGATAATGCTTTGCGTGAAACTTCCATAGACGCTTTGGTCTGAACTTTCTATGAAGCTGGAGCTGGAGCTTCCGGTGGCCTGGGCCGAGCTCTGAGATAACGTCGCGGTGGCTTGTAAGCTGGAACCGGACGTCGAGCTGGCAACCCCGTCGCCAAGCTGGATATATTCGAACAGCCCATCGTCTTCGTTGCCGCAGTTTTCATACTTGTACCCAGGACAAAACTGACTGCACTGGTCTATTGACACCACCGAGCTAGGTCCGGTGTTCGAACACCAGCAGTTTAGATTCTGCAAAATTGCATACTCGTATCCCTCACAATGCTGCGAGCACAATAGGTGGCTTTGGTATGTGTCACTGTATGCCCCTGATGAGCCTCCGGAGTTCCCCGAAGAGCAGTAAACTTCGCCAGTAGCCCACGCCAGCGGAACAAGGTATGGAAGAAGCCATGAAACAAGGATAAGCATCGGGATGTAACCTCTCTAACGATTCATTAACCACCTCAGCAAATTTCTAATGCGAACTGCTTTGAAGCTGCCTGAACACTCTCGATCCATATAATCTCAAAATAAATTGCTTCTTATATATGCCCTTTTTTCGCTGCATGCACATCCTCAATCACGGAGAAACCATCACCATAATAAGATAGATACCATCTGGACAGCCGTCCGTCGTTAAGGGTTACACGAGAGAGAGTGGTATGCGAGAAAGTCGTTGAAAAAGCTGTTTTCGATCGCAGAAAAGAAATAGCCGCACGACCTTCACTTGAGCCTTTTTTGCTCTTTAAGTCTGCAAACAGTAATATTCAAGAATCATCCCTTCATGCAAGCAGTAAGCTATCCGCATTGGTAAATTACACCATAATTTTCTCAGTAAGTACTGTATACAAACTTCCCTTTAGGCCTCGGATGCGTTGTAAATATTTCCCAAAACGTTTTACTTACCATTTGTACAGCAGCTTCTGTGGAAGCAGCCTTAGCTATGCGCACCAGACTCCGAAGGAGGTTGCAGACAAAAAAAAAACATCAACAGGGTAACGCGATGCCTTTCTGATGCACATACGATCTGCATGCATCAACATTACCTATCCGTGGACAGTTTTGCCGGCCACAGTGGTTCCGGCTCTCTAGCCAGAACGAAGTCCGAGGTCTAGGTAAGGTCCCGACAGGCAGCAACCAACTAAACGATCAATTGGGCAAAATATATACCGCACTTTCTCGAGCTGAACTCTAAAGCGTTGGCAAGCACTTTGCTTATGTGAAGTCGGCAGAGCGCGATCTAATTCGGGCCTCGAGGTGCATTTGAGAAACTCAAATATCTTCCTTTTCAGAAAATACTAGTCTCCTCGAGGTTAGTCTTTACGACATTCTGCAGCCTGCCCATAGCTGCGGGAGCATGCGGCAAGCTTCATTGCGGTGGCACTACACTGAGAAATGTTTATTAGTTTTCCGGGGTGTCATTTCTTGGCATTGGGGCAGAGGCATATACCTCCCTTTCATGAATCACGGTGCGGGAATACGCCCAAAAGCCGCGATTGTAGCCAAGAAACTTGGCGCGATTGACGAATCGCCCAAGGAAAACCGCTATCACCACTGTCGTATCTTCTATTCAAGGGTTTGCGCAATTCAAATGAGACTCCTTTTTGCGAGGAGCTGGGCATGTCGTAGGGTTATATGCCATACTCTGATCTCTGATTTGCAAGCTGCGGTACCACCACCAAAATTTCTTTGGATGCCTGTGCGCATCCCACATTTACCTTAGGCCAGATTATTGTCCGCATATTTTTGTAGTAGTGCTTGCCTCTATGGCCATCTTTTATACTATGCTGTTTAAGTCGAGCGAGCGCGGGCCAGAATAACAGGGTAAAGCTGTAGGAGCCTTAAGCTAAACATTGAATTTTTGCTCATGGTCTACTGATCAAGACTCGCGTAACAAGACGGCCGGCTATAGAGGCGCCAGAAGGGTAAGAGGAGATGGAGCGGATAGGGCAACTTAAGGTGATTTTTCAATTGACGGTAGAAGAGGGAGCATAGCGCACCAGTAAATACCATCTTCAGATCGGCTGGCGGCCTTTCGGTCTTCTACTTTTTGGCACTGAGCGTGATAATCTGCTCTGCGCCTCATTCGTCTTCAATACCATTATATTCGCTTGCAACTACTGTGAAGCGTATCTGTGCATCGAATCATCAACGGAAAATCCGGCTGTCCGTGAGGTCACGTTCTTCATATTCGGGTAAGCATCAGGCTCAGTCGAGATAAAAACTCCAGCGATAATTAAATGCGAAGAGTATGAACTTTCGTGGAGGCGGTTTTCGGTTAATCGAAGAGAATTGCTCACTTTTTCAGAGTGTATCTGGTTCCGAGCAGAAGGGAAAGTTGTGGAGGGTGTTTTTACGACTTGAAACGATAGCGTTTTGCGTGATCACTACTTGAAATAACTCAGCTTTGGGGATGCAAGAGAAAAAATCATCGATGAACAATCTGCATCATGGGAAGCATTTAAAACAGCAGCAGAGAAATAGAAAGCTGGTAGAGTCAGTCATCGATTTTGTGAATTGCAATGATCACAACTCATTGGCATTCGTTGCCAGAAGCGTCGGGACTCCACCTCAATTAAGACATGTTGTGTGGCCCATTCTTTTGAAGTACCATCCTATGTGTATCTCGCCTAATATATTATCGAACGTTTTCACTTGGGACATCAAAGAGAAAGCCTATCTTTTACTCGAAGGGGGGAGTAGTGAAAACAAAAAAGAAGACATAGAGAGAATTATAATGAACGACTTGAAGAAATACTTCCACTTGAGGAACAGCAATGGCAGCAATTCCGGCAGCAGTAACAAAAATAATATCAATGTGCATAATACAAGCTCTTCCGAGGTTTCTACTGTTTCTTCCATGGAATTAAATTCCCTGTCGCTTGATGACGAACTGGAGATTTTGGAATTATTGAAATCAGCGATACTTCAATTCCTGAGCAAATGGTCAAAAGTTTTCAAGTATGAAAGTGGTCTATCGTGGATTGCAACAGGTTTGGCTGAATGGGTTCCTGTAAATAAATTTTCTGCTGCTGCTGAATACCCAGACAACGGCGATGGTTTCAATGACGAATTTGACGATTTTGGGTCTGATAATGACGATGAGGGCCCCATAATATTGAATGGAAAAAGACATACTCATTCTCAAAACCACAATAGCCCTTTTCCCCTTAATAATATGGGCCCTACCCATAGCAATACATGCTTATCCTATTTATACAAAGAGTATCCATTGCCAAGATACCTCAGGTCGAAACTGCCCAAAATGTGCCCATTCCCATTCAGCGAAATCTATGAGAGGCTAGTCCTTGTTATTTTACACTGCCCAGACACTGTCTTAGCTCAAAAACAGCTGAAAAAAGAATCGCGGTTGGATACAGAGAATTCTAGCGAGTCCTCGGTGATGAATTACTTTCCTGTTTTATCTGGTGGTGATCTATCATTTCAAACCCAAGTTTTTTTCAAAGTCTTTTCTACCATCTTGCCGGAACTGTATCAGCCTTTTACGGAGGAAAGCGTTTTGCAACCAAGTTCAAAAAGAACAAGTTGGCTATATTGGTGGATTAAGTGTTCCGGTGCAAGAGCTCTACAAAGACAAGATCGTGGTAGACTTTGGGATATACTACTGGGTTGGAGGCCCGAGCCGAATATGGACTCGATCAATTTTTTTCTGGATTATAACACGAAGAAATTTGATCATCTCTATGAAAGTGCTCCTAAAATTCACAGTGACTTTTTAAAATCTTTGGCGAAAAATGATCCATTCTGGTTCCCTGATTTAGATACGATTCCCATGGGATCCACCAACTTTAAATTTGATTATAATATCTTTAAAGAAATGCTGAAAAGAAACCAATACGATCAAAATCAAGATGACATTGCTCGATCTGATGACAATACTGAAAATAAAATCAGCTTTTCGTTGATTGATCCTCATATGCAACTATTGTTCATCTACATTGCAATCCTTCAATACAACGAATTTAAACTTCTCGAATTTGAAGAAACAGAAACATCAGAATTTTTGAACCACGTTCCTATGTTGTCAAAAGCAGATGATGTGTGCTATAGAAAACTTTATGAACTTGGTAATGTCACAGATTCGAGTGGCACGAATAGCCAAGAAGATCTACAAAAAAGACCGAATTCTTCCAATATGATGATTGAGGTAGGTAACGACGCAAAGGCTTCCCATTCATTCGATGACTTATTGGATATGGCTGGTGACATATGGAGAAAATGGTTGTGGAATGAACTGCAAGATAGCTCCGTCAGCCAGTAAGTTGTACTGATATTTTGACATGTAGGTTTCTGGGAGTTTTTGTTTTTACGCCGATCGTTAAATATGATATGCATCTTTTCGTAGTTAATAAAACATAGTGAAGTTTATAGTTCTGACGGTCTGTTTTCAGATGCGAAGGAATAGACACAATAGCTCGTCTGCCCTCGAAGGATATTATCATCTGCCACATGTTTTGCGGCATAAGTGGGAAACCTCCAAGATTTCCTGTACTCTCTCCTGTTTCAAAATGTATATTCGAAAAAGACCTAATAGTGCAATATGTACAAGATGAGGGTAAAGATCCAATAACGAATAGTCCGTTGGCCTTAGACCAACTTATAGAAGTCTCTCAGACACCTCAGCAATCGTCGCTTACTAATACACTGAATTCTTCCACTTTGAATAGTAACTATAGTATTCCAAATCTTCTCTCATCATTGCAGAATGAATGGGATGCCCTTATGCTTGAGAATTTTCGATTAAGAAAGCAGTTGGACTCTTGTACGAAGCAACTATCGACAGCCTTGTATGAACGTGATGCAGCAAAGATAGTGGCAGCAAAGGCTCTGAAGGATAGGGCGCAAATTGTCTCAGAAATGAACCTCCTCACGTCGCAATTAGGCTCTATTGAAGATACTGAGGCCGAATTACATCATGGTGAACTTAACGAAGATTCCAATGGAGCACCTTTGTCTACATCCATAGGAGCGCTGCCAGACACAATTATAGAACGCTTGGTTCAAGAATCTAAAGCTTACATGGAGCAAACGAGAAAAGTTGTGGACAAGTTCTTTCTTCCTGACGACAAAGAATTGGAACTTAAAAATGCATGGGATGTCCCCGAAAATATAACTATAAGCCGGATCACCAAGTTTCTTGACCACGGCCATAGAAAATATGTCTTTGAGACATCTGAACCAGGGAAGGCAATCGTCTTAGAAGATTCAAATACGATTAAAAACCTACAGATGGACTTAGCTAATGGGATTGAATATTTATCGCTCGCATCCATCCCCGATGTCTTGCTATATTCCTCAAAGGAAGCGTCAGTCGGAATTTTTAATACAAGAGGCAGCACAGCTACACACCTGGATGTGGCGCATAGCAAAATCATTCTCATGAATCAGCACGAATATATTCTCAGGGATTATTTTTTATTTGTGGACCAAACTGGCAAAGTTATGCTGAGTCTTCTCGACTGTTCGGAAGCTTACCAAGTCTGGCCCGGATCTGCTGAAAAGCAGTATCATCAAGCAGCTTTACACAAAGACGGGTTACTTCTCGCTTTAGTTGGAAGAGACACAATCGAGCTTTTAAACTTCGCCCACCCAAATGATGCTCCAACGGTCTTCCAGGTCGGGAAACAAATCATATCTGATGGACTGATAGAAAAAGTAGAGTTCAGCTCTAATGGATACTGGATGATTGTGTCGTGTGGTGGCTCTGTAATGTCGTTTGATTTGAGGAAAGAAACCGGGACTCTTGCCGTGAATGCGTTGAAAATCTCCAGCTCGCAGGATATGCCAATTCCTTGGGATATAGACCTATCTGGGAAGAATGTTATCGTATTAGAAGGTACAGACACTGAAAAAAACACTATCACCTTGGCAAGGTTTAATTACAAGAAATCTAAGAAGATTTGGGAGTCAGTCCCCGGTCCTGCAGGAAGAATATCTTTGAGCGGTTTAAGTGAATTAACTTCGTTGCACCATATACAACTGCTCTACGATGATTCGAGTCTTTCGATCTTGCTCCATTTGGACAAGCGTATCTTATTATTCTCTACCTCATAGGAAGAATATATGTATCTAGGAACTTCTGCATCAAATCAACTATCCTCCATCTTTATCTCTTGTAAATCACATAGTATCCGGTACACCCAGACATATCTCTACGGGAGTTTTAATTTGACATCTGGTAACCGATCAAGTATGACCGTTGTCAGAGAGGTGCAATTGACCAAGCGTATCGCTACCAACTAATTTGGTAAGGATTTAACCATCTTTGATATCTGTGCTAGTTTGAATACTGTATATGTATAGATCTATGCACAAGGATGCCACTATTGGATTCGGTCAGAAGCTTTGTCCTGTCGCCAACGGAATTAAAAGTCAAACAAGCCACCGATGAGGACGAAACTTCCGGCGCTACGGGGACTTTGATGAATGAGATATCAGTTTTAACGTATAGTCCTAAGACACTGAAAGAAATAGTCCAAGTGGTTAAGAAACGATTAACAGGTCACGGTAAAAAAAGCTCGCATAAGAACTGCATCCATATACTCAAGACGCTAACCTTGGTGGCATATTTGGTGAACAATGGATCAAGTGAATTTATAGCATGGGTCAGGGGAAACTTGTTCATAATGGAATGCTTGAAGAACTCAGAAGTCCAAGATAAACAAGATGAGAAAATTGGAGAGCAGATACGCTTCATTTCAAACGATTTGTGCACAATATTGAAGGACGATGAGCTGCTAGAGCAAAGGCGCAAAGATGTGATACAGTTTCGATCCAGCATATCCTCTCCGGGTAGAAAATCTACTGATAATAGTCATTTAAAAAAATGGTCCCCATCCAATGGGATCGTCAACAGAACCAGTAGCATGGATAGGAAAGTTCGGTATGGTGCTACGCCCTCAAACAGTCCAGTAGCGATCAGCGAATACCAGTTTACCTCCAACACCAACAAATACTTTCAGCGTGGTATAACTAGTTTAGATTTGAAAAGACGGACGGGTAAGACGTCCATCGATCACCTTTCTCGCTCTACTTTAGACCCTCTCCAAGAAGAAGAGTATGGCAGCGAACTTAACGATGCGATCGTTGGAAATAGAACGTCCTTTAAAGCGAATAATCCATTCAGGTAATGGCATTACTTATTGCACACATTCTTATATAGAATACATAATAACATTATACACTAATTTCTTTTGTATATATTGCCGTACGTCGCGAGTTTTAAACTCGACCAAAATGGATCTGATCCACATATCGTCGAATGTTGTGTATTGAAAAAAATTTTCAATTCTAAGCGCCACTTCCATATGTACAAACTGTCTTACCTTAGTACCCAACAGAACCAATTGAAGCCAGAGGGATGTTGACTTGATCTTTGAAGGATCTTCACAACCGTACATCGTTGCCATTGGCACCGCCTAGGCCTTTGCGCTTGTGTTTTGTGGGCGGCACAATTTGCGGCTGTTTTCAAAAGGTATCAGAGCTGGTACAAATCCATGGTGCTCTTGGGCCACTTTTACGTGCTCACACCGCCCATTGACTACCGTTGTCGCGCTATATGCACTTTCCTCGAGTGATTCCTTATTCAGCCGGGTAATCGTACATCGCTCAATTAGGCTGAAACTCCGGGCGTTACCCAGCCTCGGTGATTTTTGTTTCTTTTGCTTTCTAATAGTCAGAAAGGGGCAATGAGGGTTGTTTTTCGGTTATCTTTGGCTACTATATAAGCAGCTGGTTGTTTTGCCACCCCCGAGAAGTTGGGCTATCTAGTTGTTTACTTATTGATAAACAAGCTAAGAACGGGTTAAGTGTGACGCCATTCTTAAAAGCGATACGTGCAAAGAAGTAACTGAGAATAAAGATGCAGATTTTTGTCAAGACATTGACCGGTAAAACTATTACCTTGGAGGTCGAGTCTTCAGACACCATCGACAACGTTAAGTCGAAGATTCAGGACAAAGAAGGTATTCCACCGGACCAGCAAAGATTGATTTTTGCTGGTAAACAACTGGAAGACGGCAGAACTTTGTCCGATTACAACATCCAAAAAGAATCCACTTTACATCTAGTTTTGAGACTGCGTGGTGGTATGCAAATCTTTGTCAAGACCCTAACCGGTAAGACTATCACGTTGGAGGTCGAGTCTTCAGACACCATCGACAACGTCAAGTCGAAGATCCAGGACAAGGAAGGTATTCCACCTGACCAACAAAGATTGATTTTTGCTGGTAAGCAACTGGAAGATGGCAGAACTTTATCTGATTACAACATTCAAAAGGAATCCACTTTACATCTAGTTCTGAGACTGCGTGGTGGTCTCTGAGAATGGTTTTCGGGTATAGGAGGATTGAATTGGAATTATGTAGGCGGATGGCGTTTTGGAAATGGCTGAATTACATTTTGAAAATATCATATATAAATCTTTATAGGTTTATCTTCTAAGAAGACTACGCAAGGTATTTTAGGGCCATCGCGTATTGTGTTTTCCATCTATTTCAGGAGGAAATACCTACATTTTTCAATTCGCTTTCAATCTTAGAAGTAGGTTCCATGGCACTGAAGTTTCTTAGATCCTTTTCTATGGCATTCCTCAATGAAGGAATTCTGACGCTCAATTTGGCTCCAAACTTAATAGTTTGAATCTTGACATTCTCAATAGACTCTTTAGTGCTATTGTACTCGAAAACCTTTTCCCAAAAGTCTTTCATTAGCTTTTCTAATTCAGGGGAATCAATTGTCGATTCAAAGGATTCACTTAAAATTACTCCGACTTCACAAGCCCCTATTTGGGTTCTCCAAGTAAAATGTACCGTTTGGTTCCCGAATAATTTTGAAAATTCATTAAGTACGACTTTCAATAAAGTTATGGGATACCCGTCCATCGAGTCGAGAGGTTTGCAAATCTTTGCGCAAAGTTTCAGAAGGTTGAGATTATATTCTTCAGATTCAATATTCCTTCTGGAAGATTTCTTACTTATATCTGAATCGTGCTTGATTCTCTTGATAGAATTGTTGGTCTCCTCATCGGACTCGCCGAAGGAATCTTCAGGCTCAAGAATTGATTCTATAACCTGGATTAATTTCTCAATTAATTTATCCTCTGGAAAAAGAGCTACGAACTGACAATAAGGCAATATTGCACACTTGACATAAGCTGAGTTTTTTCGGCTTACTTCCGTGACAAAAATAGCACTTACTGAATTTTTCAAATCAGAATTTGAAGATAAAGAGTCAGTGAATTTAGCCACTAGAGATTGCAAAGCGTCCAGAAGTACTTCTTTTCCTTCCCATGATCTGCCTTTCAAAGATTCCATCGTGATTTCGAACAGTTTTTGAACGTGTTTCTGCCTGATAGAGTGATCAGTACTTTTGCATAGAAGTACTATTGTTCTACTACATGTCCTTCGCGTTGAAAAATTATTTGATGTAATATTTTTTTGCAACAGCTCCATGATTTCCTCAAGATATAACTTGATTGTTCCAGATCCACTTTTTGATGCTTCCCGCCACACCCATTCGAATGCGGAGCCTACTGGCTGGTCGACATCGTTTGAAGCAATAAACAATAGAGGCATGAAGCTACTTGAAACGTTATCAAATTGGGAAGGTGCCTGCTTCAAGACAGCTTCCACTGCGGCTGCAACAACCTTCTTCGAGGCGACCTCATTGGATTTGAAATACATTTCCGAGAGAAGATTCGCGTATTTGCCAGCTTTCTCGATTGTTGCAATCCGATATAGAAAACCGAAAGATTTTGCAAAAGCGAGGTTTATAGACTCGTTCCTATCTTGAAGGGAATTGGTGCATGATTTCAGCAGTTTTCCGCAAAAAGGTGTTAGAGATGTACCGTATCTGCTGGCAAGCAAGTTAAAAACGCCGGTGGCAGCTATTTTTGAAGGCAGGCCTACAGACTTCTTTGTTGCTTTGATAGCGCTATTCACATGCTCCTCTACCATGGTTTCATCCGATCTTTTTATCAGCATATCGATCGCTTCAAAGAGTGGAGAGGTTGTCACCCCATTTTGCCTTTGAATATCAATGGCGTCTGCGTCTATTTTGTATTTAGAGGCATTCAAGGACAGATAATTAATGACCTGTGGCTCAATCGACGAAAATAGAAGTGTAAATTCAAATACCAGCTGAACAGCGAAAGGTTTGATGGCGTCTCCCGTATTTTTGACAAGATCAATAATAGTTTTTAGAGCTAGGTTTCGTACATCTTCAGCGTCACTGTTGAGCCCTTTAGTTCCTAAAAGAAATGGTAGAATATGATCCAGGACTAGTTTTGATTTACCAGCATCTGCCCCCTTCGCAGCGTCTATACTACTAACCAGAATCCTAGCAAGAGCATTTGTTAATTTTGTTCCAGCATCTCTGACACTTTCTTTTATATCATCCATCGTTCTAAAAGCCATGGTCCATATTTTTAACAAGTGAGGAGCCATTTTTTCTTGCGGTTGAGTTTGCACCAGCTGCAAAAGAGCCGCAGTACTAGCTTCGCGTACTCTCCATTCTTTATTGGCCATTCCTTGGAGTAGCTCTTTCAATATTGTATCCAAATATTTATTCACAGTTTCGTTTGAGTTGTCTATGAGCGTGGTCCATATATCATTCATTGAACGAGCCACAGAAGGGTATGGATCAAATTTATACCTAAACAATTTGGGAATCAGCCTGTCAGATGTTACGCTATCCTTCAGCAATAGACTTTGCAAGGAGGATTTGGACATTATTGCCCCTAGTCCAAAAGCAATACCTTTCTTGGATGACCAAAGAGAAGAGCTTTTTGCCAGCGACATAAATTTGTAGACTAACGCTGGGTCGCCAACTTCTGAGGCCAAATTTAGGATGTCCTTGTACGTTCTTACCGACCCTTCGTCTGTCTTCAACGTATTTTCCTCGAATAATTGGGTGTCGGTACCTACAGATCCGGAAGAAATGTTCATTGCATTTGCAGAATCTGTGAAGGATCGAAGAAGACCCTTAACCATTTCTTCTTTCAAGTCTGCGTTACCAATCTCATAAATAATGCTTAGTCCTCGGGCTGCTGATTCCTGAACAAATTCATCATGATCTCCCAGGAATCTCATAAAACATAAGTGAATCTCCTTACATTTAGAGGAAACTATCTTGTTCTGACCAAGAAATTGTATAAAAGAAAGCACCCAAATGCATGAAGCCTTTCTAAGACTTGGTTTCGTGGATTCACATGAAGCCAGTAATCGACAAGTAACATATGATATTCTATCTTCAAAGCTGTCTGCTTGTAAGCTGGAGAGCGATGCATCTGCAATATCAATCTGCTGAGACAAAAATTTGCTGTTCCAGCCGCCTGCAATGACACTTAAAGTCTCACCCGCAGAAAATAAATAATCAATTTGCTTTGATACATGGGTTTCGAAGACTTTATCAAAAAATAGTTCAAAACTCGCTTTGTCCGTTGCATACATAGACAAATACCCCCAAGTTTCAGTTCCGACAGGGTTGTTAAGTAATGAATTCTGAGTATGATATGTCACTTTAGAGATAAAGGCGAGTCTTGTTTCCTCGTCGAGCTGTTTCAACAAATTAAACTTGCATATTTGACTAATCAATTTGCAGGAAATTACCTTGTATTTTGAAATGGATAATAGATTTAATATACAATCTAGCAAAACAGGCAACTTACTTCGAGTGATATCACCAAGATTGCCGATTAAGTTTAATCTTGGGAGAATGTAAGCGTTGGCAACGATAGAAGATATTTGAGCAATTTCCGCCTCACTTTCGGTGAGCGACCCAATAATGTAATTAATATTTGGTGAGATTTTGTTTTGAGCGGAAATGATACCTATTATATTGGCTGCAGTCTCCATTTCTATCTCCTGTGTAGTTTCGAATGACTTTAAATGATGGAATAAACTTGGCGCTAGTTTATCCAAAGAAGAAAGAACACTCTCTCGACAAAATCTTAGGATCATCAGCAGGAGCTCGCCAAAAATTTCATCTGCGTATCGAGAATGCAAGGTTTGGTTGCTATCGAGGTCTTTCGATGTAAACTCCTTGCAAAGAAACACTAAAAAGTCTCCAAACCAATTTCCTTCAAAATGAGCTATAAAATCGTGAACTGCAGAGAAAATACTTTCTTCTACGATTATTGCCTTCTCTACGCGGACAGACCAATCTTCATCTTGAATAACAGCAGTTTTTTTATCATAAACAGCTTCGGAAATAAGCGTTTGCTTTGAAAACCTCACAGCAGCTCCTAGCGTCTTCCATAAACTAGCATTTGGAAGACTGGAGCTTTTTTGAACTTCCTCCAACAATAATTTTGTGTATGCTTCAAAAGATGGGAAGCGAGTTTCCTCAATATCACTGGCCAAAAGATCTTTAGAAGGCTTATACTCCCTTGTATTCGCGGCTTGGTTGACTCTAAACCAATAAGGATGTAGCCCTTTGAATGATTCTTCAATAATATCAAATCTATTCGTGCGTGCTGTACCCCACACATTAAACATACGCGCCTCTGCATCGTCAAATGGAAATGCTGCATTGGCATATTTTATGGAAACTATCCGGGAGGCCATAATGGCGTCTTGAAGTTCCTTGGAATCGGCAGCTTCTAACGCAATATCATCAGCCAGGTTGCTACGCAGCATTTTCCGTAGTTGATTCTTCGATGATAAAGGCAATTTATGGATAATTACTGTGAGAGAGGTTAAACATTCTTGAATGCTTGTACGAAAGTCTGGCAAGTCTCCTTTTAAAGATTCAAACAAAAATTCAATGTAAGAGAGATTATTCAAAAGTGTTTCGTCTCTTTTCAGAATTTCTCCCAAAGTATCGTACTGTAATCTTCTCTGTAAAATGGCATTATTGAAATTTGGTGTCGCCGCGCCTAATTCTAGTCTGGGCCATCCTTCACTGTGCAGGCTATTCCTTATTAATGATGCAATGTTTGTTTCAAATCCATTGGAAGTTCCCTCTTTGGATGAGGAAATCAAACTTTTATAATTGTTCTTAGCGACGTGGCAAATGAATTTAAGACACAAAGTTCTCAACTTGTAATGTTGGGAGTTCATACCTATCGAGCATATAATTGACACTTTTAAATAGTCTTCAGTTGCCACCACGCTTCTATTCAGCACTGACAATATTTTCTCTTGCAGCTCGTGCTTCGCTGGTGGACATCCATTCTTCTTGTCCCCTGAATAAATGCTAATCAAACTGTTTATGAAATTTTCCTCTTCATAAGGAACATTCACTCTTTTCATGTATTGAGTGGCCGCTTCTGATACATTACTCGAATCTGTAGACGCCACTAGGAGAAAACGGGACAATTTCCCGTCAGGCAATACCAAACAACATGTTACGAAGTTGAAGATAGCTTTTTTATATTGAATCATCTGCTCCTTAGAGAAAGTTGTGCCAGCATCGTAAGTGAAAAAGGAGACATCCAAAGCGCTCAATCCCGGGCATGAATATCCTCTTGGAATAACCCCACTCTGAGGATCTGCTTTAGCAGGGGCGAGTAAGAAAAACTGAGTGAATTTTGACGACAAAAATTGTTCATCTTCAACACTTACTGATTTGAATAGTCCTTTAATATCTTCTTCTTTTTCGGAACCTTTGGGTGGAGGAGTCCATTTCAACAATAGTTTACACAAGATGAAAAACATTCTAGCGCCTGCAGTCCCTGGCAACTTGGATATGCCTTTTGTAACCGTAGATACCAATGCGAGGATATTCTCTTCATTTATCCTATCAACACCTTTAGAGGCTAGTAATAGACTGTATAATCGTACATTGCCACTATCATGGTTGATACTAGCTGGTGGTTCCTGTGCTTGCTCAATCAGCTTCTGTACCGGTAATTTGACCTCTTTAAGAGAACCTAGCCTTGACAATGTATCCTTCAAAGAGTTGAAGACCGCTTGCCTCACAGAAGCATATGGGGATGCTAACTTCAGTAGCAAAGGTGCTAGAAATGTCGCAAGACTTTGCTCAAATTTCTGTGGTGTATCAGCTAATGCAAAGCGGAGTTCTACTTTCTCCACCAGCTCCCTTTCTTTTTGTTCTGATAATTGGCTCGCTACCATCAATAAATTTATCTTTAATACCTCTCCAGCACAGTCTATCCAGCCTACCTAACTGCTCTTAAAAGGATTATAATTGCTAGATGTCTACCTTTCCTAGGTTCTCTTGGTGGCGTTTAAGCGCCCTTGGTGTTCGGGTAAGAAGAATCGAAATCTAAGCAAAAAGCAAGCAATCGTTTCTATTAAAAAGGGCAATTCTGAAAAGAGTTTCACTTAAAAGGAGTTTCTAAACGGACCACCAACAATTGATCTAATAATACAGCCAGGCAGATGTTAGAGTCATTGGCTGCCACTTTGTTGAATAGATTGTTAGGTTCCTATGTGGAGAATTTCGATCCTACGCAGTTGAACGTGGGAATATGGAGTGGCGACGTAAGATTGAGAAACTTAAAGTTAAGAAAAGATTGCCTCGATGGCTTGAATCTACCCGTTGATGTCAAATTTGGTGTGCTAGGCGAGCTTGTGCTGAATGTTCCTTGGTCTAGCTTGAAGAACAAACCTGTAAAGATCAATGTCGAGGATTGCTATATATTGTGCTCGCCAAGAGATATGTCCTCGATTAACCCTGAAGAGCAAATAGAGAGAGAGCTTAGAGTCAAGTTACGCAAATTGGCCGAGTGGGAACTAACAGAACAAGCAAGGTTATCTGTGCAAAATTCAGGATCGGAGAGTGAGCAAAACGAGTCCTTCATGCAATCCCTCATCACAAAGATCGTCGACAACTTGCAAGTCACAATTAAGAACATTCACATCAGGTATGAGGATATGTTTACGGTTTTTTCTAAAGATCCATGTTCGATTGGGCTGACATTGAATGAACTCTCTGCCGTCTCTACTGACTCCAATTGGACACCCAGTTTTATATCGATTACACAGAACATCACGCACAAGTTGCTAACTTTAAACTCTTTATGCCTGTACTATAATACCGGATCGAAAACTATAGAAGAAGATGAAGATGTTGTTGACAATGACATATTATTTTCAAAACTCAAAAACTCCGTAGCAACAGGGGGTACCTCTATTCCAAATTTTCAATACATATTACGGCCCGTAACAGGTCAAGGGCAATTAAGTGTTAACAAACTTGGCTCAACTGAGGAGAGACCTCATGTGGAGCTGAAAATGCTGTATGATGAATTTGGAGTGGAACTAGATGATTCCGAGTATGCTGATATATTACACACCTTATCCAGTATTCATTTGAGCCAGAAGACTCAGAAATTCAAAAAGTATCGGCCTGACTATGCAGTTTCTGAAAATCCGAGGGGTTGGTTTGAGTACGCCGCTTCATGTGTCATTGAAGAGTTAGAGGAAAAAAATAAAATGTGGGTTTGGGATAACATAAAGAAAAGGTGTGACCAAAGGAGAGCATACGTTGATCTGTGGATAAAAAAACTCAGATTGAAAGATCTTGAGGAGAAACTCCCAGAGAAGAATGATGAAGATAATTTAGAGCAATTGCATAAGCAGCTTGATTACGAAAGCATTATCTTGTTCAGAACCGTGGCTAAGAAAAAGGCTGCGCATATGAGGTTGAACTCACGTGAATCCAGCTCACTTACGCAACAGCCGAGTCAGTCGAATGGGTGGTTCTCATCATGGTGGGGTGGGCCGAAGCAAAACGCTGGTGAATCTGGCGATCTGGTGATGACGGAAGAGCAAAGGCAAGAATTGTACGATGCTATCGACTTTACTGAAGGACAAGATGACTTTAGTAATACTTCTATTCCCAAGGATCGAATCACGATGAAAATTTCCAGTTTATTGAAGAAGGGTGCCTTCTCCATTAAAAAGAAAATGCAAAATACTAAACTTACAGAGATAATTTTCGAAAATTGCGAGGTAGATTTCATTCAGAGGCCTGACTCTTTCCTTACTGCCTTTAGGTTGCATGAATTTAGGGTTGAAGATGGGTCCACTAACACTATTTATAAACACATTATTAGTGTCAAAAAACAAAAACTGCAACTTGCGGAAAGTAATGAAACTGGTTCAGATCCTCTTTTCGAAGTAAGCTTCGAATCAAACCCTTTAGATGAATCTGCGGACTCCAAGTTGGATGTTAAATTAAGAGGAATGACGATATTTTATCATGTCCATTTTATCAATGAAATTATAAGATTCTTCAATCCTCCAAAGCAGCATTTGGATACCATTGGGGCGATAATTAATGCCGCGGAGGCTACCGTTGAAGGTTGGACAACACAAACCAGAATGGGAATAGAATCGCTCCTTGAGGAGCACAAAACTGCCAATGTCACCCTGGATCTTCAAGCTCCCTTGATTATTGTACCATTGGACCCTCATATATGGGACACCCCTTGCGCTGTAATTGACGCTGGTCATATTGCTTTAGCAAGTGATCTTGTTCCAAAAAAAGAAATAACTAGAATAAAGGAAATGACCCCAGAGGAATACAGTCAAATCGATGGCACCGAACTGAACAAACTTATGTTTGATAGATTTCGGCTTTACTTGCAAGATACCCAAATATTGATCGGTCCAGATATTAGGTCTACAATCAAGAGTTTGGATGGCACCAAGGAGGGGTCCCAGTATAGTATATTAAGTGGCCTGCTCCTGGAACTAACACTGGATATCTCAATCCTACCAAAAGCTTACAATCTTCCTAAAGTCAGGGCTTTCGCTCATTTGCCGAAATTGAACATATCATTAAATGATTATCAATATAGAGTAATGATGCAGCTTTTAGATAAGTGCACTCCATCTTCTGTCGAAATGATGTCTGACAATGACTTAAGAGATGATGCAGTCTCAGAAGATGCCTTGGATAAAAATAATCAAATTCAGCTCCTTAAGAACATGCAGCTTTTGGAAAACATGACCTCCGCGGAACTGGGTCAAAGTCTGTTAGACATTCAATTCGATATTGATCTCATACAGATATCCATGTTCAAGTGTCTCGAAGATAAATCAATGCATTGCAAGAAACTAATTGACATTTTCGGTGGTAAATTGAAACTGAATTTTGTCAAAAAAGCGAAAGAAATGGATCTTGACCTCAGTATGCATTCTTTAGAGATTGAGGACTTCATTGAAGAAAATCATAATGATCTATTTACTCACTTGGTCTCCTCTAGTGTGTTGAATCCATCAGAAACAAAGGATTTGTTCGCTGTCAATTTTAAGAGAGAACAAAGAATTGTTCATCATAAGGAACTTCTGATAGAGGTATTTGATCAGGATGTCAACATAAACATGGCTCAGCTTCAAGTAGTCCTCACCCCTACTTCCATTCTCACTCTTATGAACTACGCATTAACTACTTTTACAGATCCTGATGCTCCAGCCCTCCCAGCCGATGCTTTAAGACATAACAAAGAAAACTGGGAAGACGCCCCTCAAAAGTTAACGATGAGTGTCAACATGGCTGGTATGGTGGTGCTTCTGAACGATGAATCCATAAAGCTAGCAACATTAATACTGTCAGCAGTTGACTTCTCCATGACATTACTTCCGGAGAAAATGAGAGTTAACTTGAAATTGGGCGGCTTGGAACTCACTGATGAAATCTCCGAAAGCCTTCCAGAGGATTCTGTTTTCAGAAGATTGATTTCTATGAGTGATAAAGATTTGGCGGAGCTCACGTATGAAACGTTTGACTCGTCCAACAACCCTCATAACTACGATTCGATTTTGAAATACTCCACAGGTTCAATGAACATTAATTTCATAGAGCACTCCATAAACAAGCTTGTGAATTTTTTCTACAAGTTTCAGCGTATGAAGGCAATTTTTGATACCGCACGTGAAGTAGCCTACAACCAAGCACCTTCTATTGATTCTGTGAATAATATGAAAATGGATATAAACATAAAGGCCCCCGTTATTCAATTTCCAAAACTAATCGACCCTAGGAAAGGCATTTACGACTCCATAAAGTTTTATCTTGGGGAGGTCTTTATCGAAAATTCCTTTTCTGGTGAGGAAAGGGAAGGAAAAATTAATCATATAAAGATGGGTATTCGGGATGGTGAGGTATCGTCACTCTTCAATTTTGAGGGAGGCTTGAAACAGAACTTTCATATTGTGGAAAGAATGTGTTTAACCTTCAACATTGATCACGACCCATCTGCAAAGGGTGAAATACCAGAATTTAAAGTGAGAAGTTACTTTGATCCATTGATCACCTCGATAACTGAGCTGCAATTACATTATTTGATTGATTTGTCTGCACAAGTTGCAGCCTCTTTCACAATAAACGATTCGAACTCTTTGGAGCTGAATGAAGATGTTCTAAATGCCAATGCATTCGTTGGTGGTACTCCTGCGACCCATGATAGCAGAGAATCTAGTCCTGCAAAGATAGATCAACCGGACAGCGACCAAACTCTGGAGGGTAAGAGGCTTGATTTCGTTTTTGAGGCACCAGAAGTCTCATTGACCATATATAATGAAACTTCCAATGTTACGGTCCTAACTAAAAATGGCCTAACGAAATTGAAATTCCAAGATATAGCTATTTCCGCCGTGTACAATAACGATGGAACAGCGGATGGAGAATCGCACATTGCTTCATTTACGGTGGAGGACATCAGAGATTCGAAAGTAAACAAACATACGGAATTAATTCCGAAGATTTTGAATAATAACTATCAATTCATGGGGGCCCTCACATCCAAAAAGTTAACTAATGGCGTTTTAACAAATGTTTCTGTGACGATAGACAGTCCTCAAGTTGTTCTTGCAATGGATTACTTGTTTGCCCTCAAAGGCTTTGTTGACTTTGCTTTTGGAAATCAACCTGCTAACTTTAATACCGAGGATAGTAATGAAAAAGACTCAGGCATTATTCCGACGAAGAATCGCATGGATGAAACCACTTCCAAATTTCAATACTCATTAAATATTGTGAATGCTGCGCTCATACTGCTAGCAGATCCTTCAGATATCAAGTCAGAAGCTGTCATATTTAATGTGGGGCAATTTTTGATATCTCAACAAAATATAACTGCAATTTCTGCAAATAATGTAGGCATGTCACTCTCAAGAATGAACTCCCCTGATGAGAACAAGGTGGGTTTATTGGATGAGTTTTCATCTTCCATTGTTATTGACAGTAGAGATTCTACGCCTGACCGCTTGTTGACCAGCATACAAGTATCGGTGGAGCCCATGGTCATGGGTATATCGCTAAGAGACATTCGTTTGGCTATGCTAATTTTCAACAGGTTAGCTTCACAAATGAATCGCCCTGATGAAGCAACAGAAGCGGATGAAAACAAATTAACATACGGTATGTTTTCGAAGGAGTTCGAAAAGAAGCTTTCCAAATACGCTCCCAGTTTGGTTTCTTCTTTGAATGCAATTTCAAAGAAGGAAGACGTTTCAAAGACGGAATCAGATGTTGTGCTGCGTGGCGAGAAACTGACCGCAGATTTTGGAGGCTTGAGGCTGTTTTTAATCGGTGACGTTCACGAAATGCCCATCTTAGACATGAACATAAGTCCTTTTCAAGGATATGTTAGAGATTGGTCCACTGAGGTTGATGCTTTGGCTTCACTACAGGCATATATTAATGTTTTCAACTACTCTCGATCAAGTTGGGAGCCATTGGTGGAGTCGTTTCCAATTTCTTTCCATCTGTCTAAGGGCACCGACCGAGACGCTCTGGTAGAATTCGACGTTGTCTCCAGAAAAACTGCGGAAATAACTTTGTCCTCCCGTTCTATTGCCATGCTTTCGCAAATCCCAAGCACCCTTACTGGCGATTTATCTTTAAAACCTCGAGGAGCCCTCAAACCTTATAAAATTGTGAACGATACCGGGCTAGACCTCGACATATGGATTGTTACACAGGAACCAAATGAGAAAAAGGGGCTAGTCAACATGAAATCTGGATCCACCATTGCGTGGGAATTCGAAGATTGGAGGCGT
The DNA here is from genome assembly GCA_030565665.1 of Zygotorulaspora chibaensis. Lineage (NCBI taxonomy): Eukaryota > Fungi > Ascomycota > Saccharomycetes > Saccharomycetales > Saccharomycetaceae > Zygotorulaspora > Zygotorulaspora chibaensis. Next base: position 50,279 of record JAJMCM010000011.1, on the reverse strand, counting down.
GTGAGAGAAAGGTTAGATAGTGGTGGTGAAGGCACCATTCTAGCTGCTGGAATATCTGGTGCGACATATAAATCAACCTTGCAGGTGGATGCCACCCACGAAGGCGAGCTTATGTTCACTTTAGAGCCGTCCATAAATGGTGTGCACAATCGCATTGTTTGTCAACTAGATTTAGGGGAAGATAACGTCAAAACTATCAAATTCCGCTCCTCCTTGTTGTTGGAAAATACGACATCTACGGTAATTCAACTAAGGGTTGAGTCTAAGAAGGGTGACTACATATCGTATGACATTCAGCCCAATGAACAGCATTCAGTCCCAGTAGAATACGCGTATAGCTCAACTTTGAAAATTAGACCTCTAATTGAAGATGAGTACGCTTGGTCTAGTCAAAGTATTCACTGGCGCGATTTGTTGACAAGATCTCTGTCTTTGGAATGTCTTTCGAAATCGGACGGTAGAGATAAGTTTTATATCGAGGTTAATGGGAAGTATGATGAAAAGGAACCCTTAGCCAAAATATACCCTCACATGACTTTAATTATATCATCTCCACTCATAGTTCAAAATATGTTACCTTGCAGTTTGAATTTTTATCTTTTTGATAAGAGAGAAGATAATAGAAAGTTGAGATCCCTTGAGAAGGGTTCTTCCATGCCAATACACGATGTATCCTTAGAAAACTTTTTACTACTGAGTGTTCAGCCTCTTGTTGATGACGCACCAATTTCCAAGCCTTCAATCGTGAATACGGCGCGAAACAGTATGCTCAAACCCGAAATGAAAATTTCGTGCCAGCTAGCTGGAGGCCAGATTTTTAATGCTTCCCTTCATTATCAAAGTATTGAGGGGACTAGGGCGAAAATCGTAAAAATTTCGTCTCCATATATCATCCTTAACAGTACAGATAGGGACCTTTATATTCAGGGGGATAACAATAATATTGCTCAAATTAAAGTTAAAATGAAGGATGATGATCGCTATACGGTTCCCCGAATGTTTTCCTTCGGTAGTAACGGTGGAAACAAAAATAGAGCGCGTATTAGGTTCAAAGAGTCTGATTGGAGTCTACCGTTGTCTTTCGACGCTATAGGCCAATCACTTGACACTATTGTGAACATACCAAACAAAGAACAAGAATCAAATATTGGCATAACCATTTCTGAGGGAGAAGGTGATTACCTAATGAGTAAAGTTATCGAGGTATCGCCCCGTTATATTGTACAAAATTGCCTCAGTGAGCCCATTGAAATTTGTGAGCACGGTTCCACCAATGTTCTAAGTCTTGACTCAAAGGTGTCCATGCCCCTTTATAAAATGAGAAACGTTGTGAACAAGCAGCTCATGGTCAAGTTTCTAGGCTCTAACTCAGACTGGTCGGCACCATTTTTCATTAAGGATATTGGTCTAAGCTATTTGAAGGTCTTGAAAGTTAATTCCAACCATATTCTTTTGAAGGTGGAAATCATTCTGGAAAATGCAACAGTATTTATCAGATTAAAGGATGCTGAAAACCGTTGGCCATTCTCTATTAGAAACTTTAGTGATCAAGAATTCGTGTTTTATCAAAGAGATCCGCGTGTGGTGGATGATTACTATGACTATGATCCTGAAGATGAATTAAGCGAATCAGAATACAAGCCACTGTACTACCGTGTTCCAGCTAAGAGCGTAATGCCGTATGCCTGGGATTATCCAGCAGCCAGACAAAAGAAGATATTGCTAACTGCAAGAGGACGGAGAAGAGAAATACAGCTGGCGCAAATAGGTAATATGAAACCAATGCGCCTTCCTGCACGGGTTTCTAATGAGGAAATGCGCACAGTTGATTTGAATGTGATTGCTGATGGTCTAACTCAAGCGTTGGTTATAACTAACTATAATCCGGAGGTGAGTCTGTATAAGCTTAGGACAAAGCAAACTTCTTCTTCTCTCTCTGTTAATGATAGCGAAGAGGGTTTTGAAGTTAACGAGGAGGACAAGAATGTATACAAAAGGATAGTCATTTCCTTTAAAGGTGTCGGCATATCCCTCGTCAACACATCCCTAGAAGAAATCATGTATGTTCATGCTACTGGACTGGAGTTAAGATACAACGAATCAGATTTGTATCAAACGTTGAGTTGGAAGCTGAAGTGGATACAAATTGATAATCAATTATTTGGTAGTCCTTTTCAAAATGTTCTGTATCCTTTTGCGGTCCCTCATACTCCTCAAGAAATTGAGAATCATCCTGTCGTTTCCGGTTCCGTTTCTAAGGTGAAAGATGATTCGCATGGTTTGATATACTTCAAGCACGCAACTTTATTGCTTCAAGAGCTATCCATTCAATTGGATGAGGATCTCATAGTTGCAGTACTGGATTTCGTTAAGTTCCCTGGCTCTACCTGGACGGATTCTTCGCAGATAAATTATAAAGAACGAATTACTCTACCAGAGTGTGAAGACTTGAAGCTTGCCGATGATATGTATTTTGAGGTATTTCATGTTCAACCCATGATGCTGCACCTGTCGTTTGTCAGATCAGACCAGCATCAGTTGCTATCAAAGGAAGAAAATGGCGCGCCTGTTGCACATAGAGGTGCCGTTCTGTTTTTAATTGACATCTTAACAATGACTTTAGCCAATGTCAATGACGCACCAATCAAGTTGAATTCATTGTACATGGCCAACGTTAGAGTACCGCTAACATCGCTTTTGCAAGCAGTTCAGACGCACTACGGTCAACAGTTTTTTTATCAGGTCCATAAAATTCTTGGTTCTGCGGATTTCTTAGGAAATCCAGTTGGTTTGTTCAATACAATTAGTTCGGGTGTTTGGGATATATTTTATGAGCCTTATCAGGGCTACATGATGAACGATAGACCACAGGAATTGGGAATTAACTTGGCTAAGGGCGGGTTAAGCTTTGCAAAAAAGACAGTCTTCGGTTTGTCTGATAGTATGGCAAAATTCACTGGATCTATGGCAAAAGGTTTGTCGGTCACGCAAGGGTCGCAATTCCAAGAACAAAGAAGATTGCAACAAAGGATGAATACCAATAGCAGAAATGTCCTGAGTTCATCCGCTCAGACATTCGCTAACGCCGTGGGAAGTGGTTTGACGGGAATCGCCCTTGATCCAATGACAGGTGCGCAAAAAGAAGGTACTGCGGGATTTCTTAAAGGTCTAGGAAAAGGTTTGATTGGATTACCTGCAAAAACCACAATTGGTCTTCTAGATTTGACGAGCAGTTTAAGTCAAGGCGTCAAGAGCACCACAACAGCGTTGGATGGGCCTTCGGCAACTAGGTTTAGACTACCCAGGTACATCGATTATCACGAGAAGGTTGTGAAGCCATTCGACCTAAGAGGCGCGCAGGGACAATACTGGTTGAAGTCTGTAAACGGTGGCCTCTACATGAGCGACAACTATCTGTCACATGTTATACTACCAGGCAAAGAGCTCGCTGTGATTGTGTCGATGGAGCACATAATCGAGTTGAATTTGGTTTCGATGGAAACCATGTGGGAAACAACCTACCGTTCAATTCAAGGCATTGTTTTGCGGAGAGGAGGAATACATATCAAACTGAAATCTCTGTCAGAATTTTTCATCCCTATAAGCGATCCACAAGAACGGAGAGAAATGTACAAACATATCGCTGTCGCCGTCACAGAGTACAACAAGTACTGCGAAGCTGCTTTATAGGCTACGTACTATCTAGCATACAAAAACCTGGCCCCCCGATGGGGCGTATCTTGTTCTGCTCTCTAATACTTCTATTATTTATTATTACGATGGTTGCACGTAAGTCGGCCCTTGCAAAACCTCTGGACCACTTCTTCAGCCCAGTTTTCCTTGTATTCATGTAGGTCACAGTTCGTAGATCTCGTATGTGCTTTTGCTGTTTTCGCTGGAGCCCATGCGAAGCCTGGGGGAGCCGCGACAGGCTATAACAAGGCTACGTACCGTACGTAATCGCTATCCAATCCTCCATCGAGACACACCCTCAGCGGCTAGGTCCCACTGGCGCACAAGACAAAGCACACCCAAGACAGGACGTGACACTATCAATTTCGATTTACTCCTGACAAGATGTCACAAGCACAGTATCACGATTAGGTTAGATGCAGACCGGGCCGCCTTATCTGCAGGAAACTGCAGACTGAAGCGCTGCTCTCAAGATGGGAATCCGAAACGGCCGCAACGACAGAACCAATGGAACCCGCATCCCATGTAAAACCAAGATGTGAGGTCGGCAAAAGCAGCCAAAACGTTTGATTGTTAGGCAGCTACTTAAACGCAGCACGAGAGAGCAAACGCGGGCTATCGCCAGAACTGCAAGAAACGCGAAGCCCCAGATAACTCTAAGGTCCACTGCGCTCTTCTCCTAATGCATTGGCATGCACTTCCCGTCGGTCGTGGATATAAGGCCTGTCTGACTTACGACCATATCAGATCGGAACGTCTGCCTGATAGGGCCCGTCGGCCTTCTGTCTCCTAAGCGATCGGCTCCGAGAAAACCCAGAGGAAAAAAAGTGGTTATCGTAAGCAAGAGAAAGTCCCGGAGAATTTGTTTTTATATAAAGGAAGCGGGAGGAACGATCGGAGACACTTAAAAGAAAGTTTTGACATATTTGAAGGGACGTGTAAGGACGTTGACGATAGTTAAAGACAGTTTAGGAGAGCTTAGGAGAGCTCAGGAAACAACTAATTGGTGATTCGCAGCGGTACATGATGATGGCGACAAAAAGGATTGCAAGCGCAAGCATATTAGGGAATGTTTTCAAGAGGGGGCTGGCTTCCGCCTCCGCAACACCAAGGATGAAGACTTTCAAGATTTACAGATGGAACCCGGACAAGCCGGCAGACAAGCCCCGTCTGCAGAGCTTCCAAGTGGATTTGAACGATTGTGGTCCAATGGTGCTAGACGCCTTGTTGAAAATCAAAGATGAACAGGATGCGACCTTGACGTTGAGAAGATCGTGCAGAGAGGGTATCTGTGGGTCCTGTGCTATGAACATCGGGGGAAGAAATACCTTGGCCTGTCTTTGTAAGATTGACCAGGATAACTCCAAGCAATTGAAGATTTATCCGTTGCCCCACATGTATATTGTGAAAGATCTGGTTCCTGATTTGACAAACTTCTATCAGCAGTACAAATCTATTCAGCCTTATTTGCAGAGATCGAAATACCCGGAAGACGGGAAGGAGGTCATACAAAGTATTGCCGACCGTAAGAAGTTGGACGGTTTGTACGAATGTATCCTGTGCGCCTGTTGCTCTACATCATGTCCATCCTACTGGTGGAACGCAGAGCAATATCTGGGCCCGGCTGTCTTGATGCAAGCTTACCGTTGGTTGATCGATTCAAGAGACGAAGCATTCTCCGTGAGAAAATCAATGTTGCAAAACTCGATGTCCCTGTACAGATGTCACACGATCATGAACTGTACCAGAACCTGTCCAAAAGGTTTGAACCCAGGTTATGCCATTGCAGAGATCAAAAAGACTTTGGCGTCCGATTAGTCTATTAAAGTCATAAAAGTGAATAAGGTCTTGTATACCGAAACGCGCACATATCCTCATATATGTAATTATTTATTAACTGTTTTACTTATTTATTTATCACCACTGTCTAGTTCAATATTGATGGTGTAAGCCAAATAGTTTGAACTTTAAGTTTTGTTCGCAAAATCGCTTACAAGGGAGCGAAAGAGCAAAAGGCATGCTACCCCACGAAAAATTCTGCGAGCAATTGTCAAGGCTCTATCAGGCTGGAGCCCTTCATCACAATCCATTATGCCAACAGGTTTTCTATGACGCTGAGAGCCACTCGATAACCTTGGCCACTGCACCTCCAACAAGCGTGGATGCGAAACTGAAGCTGGACCATTTGGAGTTAAAGATCACGTACTCAAACGTCTATCAAGAACCATTATTGCTGCTGAGAATATGGCAGCAGGACAAGGACTCTGAATTTACGGCGACCAAGTTGTGTTTGCCGCAAAACGTCAAAGAGGTTCTTGACATCGGCAGTCAATTTCAATTAGGGTTGGATGCAGTATCCACAGATGAAAACCATAGCACCGAGGTTTGGTATTCTTTTCATGCCTGTGATACCGCAGAAATTATTGGTGACAAGATAGAATATTTAGATACATACTTAGAACGCTGGTCGAGCGTCTTTCTCTCTAGCTGGTTGACCTGATATCTACATGTTCTTAGGGAAATATGGAAAAATCGGCGGAGCGAGACAGAATCAACAAATCAAAAAAAGTGCGTAATCCCCCCACAAGAAAACACTATCTTTTGAAGTGAGCAAAAAGTCTCTCATCATGTCTACAGCTCAATCATTTGTAACCGTGAGAGGTCAAGCGATTTCCCTGGAGACACAAGCAGAGTCTCTGCTTTCACGTTACTCGACGTTCGCACAAACAACTAGTTCTGAGCAGACTGGGCAGGAGAAAAAGTTGGACAATAAATTAGAAACTGCATTGCACCAGAGGCAAGATGTTATCGAGGCATTGACCAAGATATGCGATGAAAACCCGAATATATCGGCGTCAAAATTGTCGCAGTTACAACGCCATAAAGAGACCCTTCAGGAGCACTGGAAGAGCTTTAGAAATATCAGGTCATCGATTCAGCAGGAGCGTAACCGATTGAACTTACTGTTTAGTGTGAAGAATGATATTGCGCAGCAACAGCAGTCACTGACTGACAATGATGTTGTTGGTAATGAAGACGACTACTATCACAACGAGTCCAGAAGGGTTGATCAGTCTCACAATATTGTAGATCGACTAATTTCGCAAGCATGGGAAACTCGTGACGAGTTTGATTCGCAAAGTAATATCTTGCAAACCGCAAATAATAGAGTACTGACCACTTTGCAAAGAATTCCCGGTATCAATCAAGTTATAAAAAAAATCGGGACGAGGAGAAGGAAGAACGCAATAATACTATCTTCTGTTATCGTAATATGTATCTTGATCTTATTCTTCACATGGTGAAAAAGAGTGTCTATTAAGTCTTTATATTTTACATAATGAGAAGTGATTTTTTATAAGTTTACTTCCGCGTTGGTATCATGCTAGTTTTTTTACACCAGAAGTACTCTTAGATTCATCGAGTGGTGGTATTGAGGATGTGTCGGACATGACGATTGATTCAGCACTACTACCTGCTAGTGACGCGGCTTCAATGGAGGTTTCGTCCTCGAGAATTGTGGGGACCCCACCATAGTATCTTTTGCTTCTATTTTGAACGGATTTGAACTGAACGTTTTTCTGTCTTGGCTCGTCCGCAGCTTCTGAAGCGTTGGACAATGTCCTTGTTCTTAGAGCCGAAATATGGTTATTGGCGTTTTGGTCTCCGCTTCCGTCATCTCCATCATCTTCAAAGGAAAAGTCGCTGATAGACGAAGTTGCTCTTGCTCTTGTTCTTTTCGTCCAGCCTGGACGCCTAAACCATGCACGCAGCAGCATGTCACTATAAACCGATAAGGGCCAATTAACTGGGGATTCATGACCTTGATACACACAGATGTCATACACCAAAGCTCCTGTTATAGATCCTAAAAATGGAGCAACCATTGGTACCCAAAAGAAATGGTTGTGAGAAACCCACAGCAGCTGCCTGTTGAATCCCAGAGCATACAGTGCAAGTCGGGGACCTAGATCACGGGCCATGTTCATCGCCGAACCAGTCTGATAAGACATCGATGCGTTGATGATATAAATCAGTAAAAACAGCATCAATGGAAAAATATCTGACGACAGACAGGTGTACGGATCTGTTAATGCGAATGTTGCGGCTTGAAGCATCGCTGTGCAAATATACTCGGAGACAAACTGGCGTGACGAAGATAAATATGGTTTGGGAAAAACAGCAAACATAGAAGCAACATCTTGTGAAAGCCACCATTCAGAATAAGCCTCTTCAATCACGGGCTTGTAGAAAATGAATAGAATCAGGGCGCCTGCGAATCCTCCCAAAAGCTGTCCAACAACATAGTAGGGGATCTTTTTCACGGGAAACCCTCTAAAGATGAAATTAGTGACCGTTATTGAAGGATTAAGATGGGCACCTGAAATCGCACTACCGCCGGCTGTGAAGTATCCCATTACGACTGCAGCTGCCCAGCCGAGTGCAACGTCATCAAAGGTACCGCCAGAGACAGAGCTGACCAGATATTTCAGAGTTTCAGCAGTTTCGATCGTAGAAGAAGGAACGTTGTCCAATGCTTCCAATGCCGCATTGAACTGATTTTGCTGGATCTTGGCAGCGGCAAAGACTTGACAACAAACAGCAGAACCAAATATGATCATGACCATTGTCCCCATGAATTCGGCCAAAAACTCTTTCAAATAACTGTTTTTAACAGTAGACCATCTATTGATTGGATGATACGTAGACGGAAGAACAGTCGGAGTCTGCGGATTCTGGTATAACGTCCTTGGCTTGACCATCATCGGAACATTTCTCGGATCTGAGGTGTTATCGCGCACATTACCATTGTTATCTGCATCGGTTCTGTGGGTTCGCGCAGAAGTTGTACTGGCCCTTGATCGCGACCTTGCTGTGCCCGTATGAGATCCGGCGTCGTCATTGCTTCTGAAAATGTCACCAAAGTTCAGCACGTTTGTGGAAACAGTCTGGCCCCTCGGTCTGAGCTCTGACCTTGAGTTCTCCATTCCAGGGAGGCCGCCACTCGCGCCACCAGAGGTATCAGCACTCGTTGAAATTGCCATTTGGGTGTTTGGGACCACTTCCTGGATCGGAAATTGGGATGGATTTCCATTCATTGAATATTGGTGTATGTAGGACGTCTTAGACCTTGCTCGCGACGTGAAGGGCAGCGGCCTATAGTCCTGCATCTCATAGTCATATTCGTCATTGTCATTGTCGTTATCGTTCTCATGCTGGCGTTCGTTATCATTACTATCGTCTTTATCGTTGTTGGGTGCGTACTTGCCGTCGTCAGGTTTTTCCTTTGGAGGCTTTATATCAGGGTTGGTTAAATATTCGTTCATGGCCCGCTGGGGATTCGCTTCTCCATTTCCAGTAGCGGCGCCATCGCTTTTTGTTTTGGAGTCTTGGGAGTCCTTGGAATTATTTTGATGTGCCATCGTTTATCGGAACTACCACTGGAACTGTTGACGAGTGGTCAATAACGATTTCAAGCCAGTACTCAGGCTGCCACTAGCGACAGATTGGGGTAGTTGAACTTTAACCGTGCTATAGCTCGAGCAGATTTCTGAAAGTGTGGCATTATATACCTCGTCCATTTTCTATTTATACCGATCATAGCGATTTAAGATTTCGATCTTTGTTGGCAATCGTGCGACGATGTATCGTGATGCGTGATGTGGGTAAAAGAGACGCAGATTGGTGACACCGAAAACCCTCCAAGTTGTGCCGTATTGGAACTTGGTCAAGCCCTACTAATGTATGCGCAGTTTCATTAAAGTGCTGTTTCCGGTTCCTAGTGTCGTATATCCGTTGCCCAAACGTCCTCTTGCAGTTTCTGCCTCCTCGAGTATGACGTTACACGCCAAACGGCCGCCGCCATGACTGGCACGCTAGTCAGCTAGTCGATGCTGGTCGGCTGCTCGGATGTTCAGTCATGATGCGGCAGCCTATTGCGCCTGCCTGTCGCCTTTTGTTGTTGCCTCGTCCTTTCTTTCTCTCCAAAGTTTGTGACGTTTCGGCTGACGCTCCAAAGGGGCGGGCGCAGAAACACGGCAAAATATGATTTCAGGTGCGTGCGAAAAGTCCGCAAAGGGATATAGTAGGTGCCTCAGACGCAAACACGATCCACACATGTGACAACGGGTCCAGTCAACGATGGCCTGCCTAAAATAAATCACAGCTTATTCAATGGTATATAAGGAGCTTCACTTGCGAGTCGTAACGCTGAACACGGAATTCGAGCAGCGGAAGTAACGAAGCCCTCGATGATCAGTCCAGATGCGGCGAGCACTTCGATGTTTGCTAACAAAGGAAAGCGATTCATGCCGCCCGAGATTTTTGAGCTGGTCCTGGATAGCCTTGATGGCCTGTCTACGTTCTCTCTGCTGGACTATGCGCACTTGACAGCTGCCCTGCAGAACTGCTGTTTGCAGAGGAAGCTGGGGGAGCGGCTGCAGCTCGTCAATTTTACGGACAAGGTTCTGCCAAAAATACCCCAAGGCGCTTTTACTGGTGTTCTGGGGTCGTACTCTAATATGGTCGCGTCGGCAGACGTCGCTCCCAACAAGAGAATTGTCTATCTCGTGGACGAAGGCACAAGTCTGCAGCAACTGAAAGAGCTGGGCCCCGGCGACACTTTTGACGTCATATACTGCGGTGATTCTTTGCATGTGAACGCTTTCATACAGCTACTGGCAGAGAAGATTTCTCTCGATTCTTTCTGTGCGACAACATATCACATCATGTTCGATCTCCCGACGGGCACTCTGTGTAGCGGAGCACAACTGTTCGGGGTCCTGGATCTCTCGACCCTGCAGAAATTGCTGAACTTCAACGGGAAGCTTCTATTCACCTTCCCGCAACTGAGGACGCTGAAGATGGACTATCTGGCGCTGGATTCCTGTGTCTATAGAATCTTGAACTGCAGATCCTCGGAGGCCTTAAGACTGCTGGAACTGGTCCTCGACAGGATCCAGTGGCACATGCCCAATTTGGACGCAATCGATTTTGTCAAAAATTTCAACGATGTCGAGGAGGAGGCCTGCAATTTCATCGATTTGTCCACCCTGGTGCTGAGAAAGCTCCAGGAAAAACGCATAAAGCTGGGTACGATTTTTCAAATTCATTCGTTCGCAAACTGGAATTTACCAAGAATCAGACGCTTCACAGGTCACAGGTTCAAGTTTGACGAGACCTCGATGACAGGCTCGCCCGAAAGAATGACGGTCTCGCTAAGGCAAAACATCTCATGTCTACGTGAAATGGCCATAAACGAAACCATAGATGCCACCCCGTACTACCGACTGGACCTTATTCCCCAAGGTGTCAGGAGCACAAAGATATTGAATTGGATCCCGATGATCAAAGTTCCGCTGTTCATCTTAAAATCCAGGACCCTGCAGTCGCTCGAACTAAAGCTGCTGGATTTCAACCAGGAAAATACTGCAACAACAATGATTCAGGGCCTTTATCTACCCAAGTTAACGTTCTTGCAGCTGCAGCAACTGCAGGTGCAAGACTCTGCCACCAGACCACTGACTTTGTCTAACCGCCGCGGGTCGATAATAATGGCCACAAGAGAACAACGCGATCACGTGCACGAGACCGACGACAGCTGGCCCAATGCCCATCCGATTGTGCCTGTGACTTTCTCCTCCTGGAACGAACTATGTAGTTGTGAAACCATAAACGTCCTCATGTCGGACAATTCATCTGAAGACCAAGAGAATCGGTTCCTTTTCAACATCAAAAATCTGAGAAGCGTGCTACCAAGTTGCAATTTACGGCAAAGTTTCAAGACATACGTTGACGACAGGCAACAACTCGTTGTAGTTTGAGACTGGGCGCCGGGCTGTCGTGCGCATCTACACGAATACTCGATCGGGCATGCCAGAACTGCTGTTCATAACGCCTGTCTATATTTAGCAGAAACTCAATGCGCCAAAAAAGATCATGCCAAATACTTTGCTGAGCAGTCGGAGGCAAGTGGCGGGACGGCTACGCTGGGCCCAGCCCGTGTAGTGGCTTGACAGCATGATCTTTAATGAGTCGCGTTTTATTAGCTCTTCACAGACATCTATAATTGCTATCCTAGCCTTCTGTATATCGCAACGGGTCACTTGGATGGTCCTCAATACCACTTCTTCTGGCAGCAAACTCGTTCCATTGCTCCGAAACAAAAGAAAAAGAGGATTTTCCGGGGTCTCCCCGCCTTTTGAAGGGGCGGGCGGCGCATTGATGTAATTCCTTACATGCCAATATCTCGCAGGCGCACCTTGAGAAACTAAAGCGGCCCCGCCGGATGGAGCTAATAAGAGACCATCGCACTTCCGCAGAAACTTTTCTCGGCGAAGGGGATGCATCTCTTTCAGTGAGAAACTGCAGGTGTACTCATGACCCATCATCTATCAATTATGATAACCTCTTTGCTTAACCCTCTCGAATCGTATGTGCATGTGTATGTTTCTCGATGTGTATTTAGATGATCAAGAGAAGTATAAATAGCCTTCGATTGCTCAGTACGACAAGACAATTTTCTGTTCGCAGCTGCAATCACCATATACATACAGTGAAGAGTGAATATACGCTCCCAAAGAACTATAAGAAAATGACGAGAGACGCACTTGATGACGATTCAAGGCTGACCGTTAATGAGGTGGTACCGCTAATCGCCACTGTTGATGTTGGAACAACATCGTCAAGAGCCATATTGTTCAATCGGTTGGGCCAAGAAGTGGCCAAACATCAAATCGAGTACTCGACGTCGGCCTCGAAAGCCAAATATGCGGCCTCTGGAAAGAGGCGGTTTGCGGTAGATGACGAGAACCAGCCAATCTTCTCTGCAGAAGGTATTGCCATTGCCCAAAATGAGTATTTGGAAATCGAAGACTTGCTGATCAAGGAAGGCGACCCTACTCTGAGGTTTCCGAGGCCGGGGTGGGTGGAGTGCAAACCTTTGAGCATTCTTGTAAATGTTGTGGAATGTCTGGCCAAGACGCTGAGCTCTGTGTACACCGTAAATCACCAGCGTCTTTCGGATGGCCTGCCACCCTACAAGATCCACTGCATGGGCATTGCCAGCATGAGAGAGACCACCTTGGTGTGGTCCAAGAGAACGGGGCTACCTGTTGCAGAATATGGCATTGTATGGAATGATACAAGAAATTCGCATATCGTAACAGAAAAGAGAAACAACACATCCGCGGAGGAGCAAACTAGGCTCAGGAATAAGACAGGGCTGCCTCTGTATTCCACGTATTTTTCCTGTTCAAAGTTACGTTGGCTTTTGGACAATATTGCTGAAGTCAAGAAATGTTACAACGATGGTGACTTGATGTTCGGAACTGTTGACTCCTGGTTAATATACCATCTTACCTCGAGCCATGCGTTTGTTTCGGACGTCACCAACGCATCCAGAACCGGGTTCATGAACTTGGATACTTTGGACTATGACGACGAGCTGCTAGAATATTGGGACATCGATAAAAACAAGATTCATTTGCCCAAAATTGTCTCCTCGGCGGAATATTATGGGGACTTCCAGGTTCCTAAATGCATCAAGAATTCTCTACCTGTTGATGACTGGAAGATTCTGACCGATTTTAGTGAGAGGCAGCCACCAGTACCGATACAGGGTTGCTTGGGCGACCAAAGTGCTTCGTTGGTGGGCCAGTTGGCATTCAAGCCTGGTTCCGCAAAGTGTACTTACGGTACCGGGTGTTTTCTGCTATACAACACAGGGTCCAAGAAGCTTATCTCACATCACGGTGCCTTGACAACATTTGGCTATTGGTTTCCTAATCTGGAAGACGAAGAAATGCGCAAACCACACTTTGCTCTCGAAGGATCTGTGGCCGTGGCGGGGGCAGTCGTCCAATGGCTTAGAGATAATCTGAGATTATTCCCCAGGGCTGAAGATGTTGGTCCCCTGGCTTCTCGTGTGCCCGATTCCGGCGGGGTGGTTTTCGTTCCGGCCTTCAGTGGGTTGTTCGCGCCTTATTGGGATCCCGATGCCCGTGCTACAATAATGGGCATGTCACAATTCACAACTGCTTCACACATTGCAAGGGCGGCTGTGGAAGGTGTTTGCTTTCAAGCGCGTGCCATTTTGAAGGCAATGAGTTCGGATGCCGCCGGTGTTAAAGATCAGGGCTTCTTTGATGAGGTCATCGATGAGACTTACGAAAAAACTCTGTTGTCCACACTGGCCGTCGATGGTGGGATGTCTCGCTCCGATGAAGTCATGCAAATTCAAGCAGATATATTAGGTCCATGCGTCAAGGTGAGAAGATCGCCAACTCACGAATGCACAGCGCTGGGTGCCGCCATCGCGGCAGAGATGGGATTCAAAGACCCCAAGGACAGAATCATGTGGAAAGACTTACGTGATGTCAAGAAGTGGGTCTTCTATAATGGGATTGATAGGGACCAACAGTCAGGTTTGGAGCCCAAACCCGATCTGAAAATATTCAGAAGCACCTCCAAGGACGAAGATAGGAGGAAAAAATGGAAATTATGGGAAGTCGCTGTAGAAAGATCAAAGGGATGGCTTTCTGCTACTGAGCAATTAGAAAATAACGAGCTCAAAATTAAATGAATAATGTGTAATGATCATTTTTATATTCGACAGTAATACAAAACGCTATGCGAACTCTCCGCAACGACAAAAAATATGCGACTATTTTTTGTGACTGCTATGATTGGTTGTATGGGTGCGTAGTTTCATTCTTTACACCCTTACATTTAACCTACTTTTTTTTAAACGTCGCGCACTTCTCGCGGGCCGTGTGGTCTGAAAGATGCAGATCGCAAATCCAGGACGCAACACAAACTTTGCGTAGCCATCTCGCCGCAGCGAGTATAATATAAAGATACTTGAACAAATCGTCAATCAGTTTGACTTTAACCGTATATTCTGTTTCCGATAAAAGAACAAGCATCCATTGAATAGTTTAACCATGGCTCCAGGTAAGAAAGTTGCTCCATCCCCATTTGCTGCTAAGGCTGCCAAGTCTGGTAAGCCAAAGAACCCATTGACTCACGCTACTCCAAAGAACTTTGGTATCGGTCAAGCCGTCCAACCAAAGAGAAACTTGTCCAGATACGTGAAATGGCCAGAATATGTCAGATTGCAAAGACAAAAGAAGATCTTGTCTATCAGATTAAAGGTTCCTCCTGCTATTGCCCAATTCCAATACACTTTGGACAGAAACTCCGCTTCTGAAACTTTCAAATTGTTCAGCAAGTACAGACCTGAGACTTCCGCTGAAAAGAAGGAAAGATTGACCAAGGAAGCCGCTGCTATTGCCGAAGGTAAGACTAGACAAGAAGCTTCTCCAAAGCCATACGTCGTCAAGTTCGGTTTGAACCACGTTGTCTCCTTGATTGAAAACAAGAAGGCTAAGTTGGTTTTGATTGCCAACGACGTTGACCCAATTGAATTGGTTGTCTTCTTACCAGCTCTATGTAAGAAGATGGGTGTCCCATACGCCATCGTAAAGGGTAAGGCCAGATTAGGTGCTTTGGTTAACCAAAAGAACTCTGCCGTTGCCGCTTTAACTGAAGTCAAGGAAGAAGATGAAGCTGCTTTGGCCAAGATCATCTCCACTGTCAATGCTAACTTCGCCGAAAAGTACGATGAAGTTAAGAAGCACTGGGGTGGTGGTATCATGGGTAACAAAGCTCAAGCCAAGATTGAAAAGAAAGCTAAGGCTGCTTCTGCTTAAGTTCAATGTGTGAATTAGACACCATTGGATCTTAATTTCTGTTGCATTTTTGAACTTTATTTTCTTTTACAATAATACATTTTACTTTTTTTCTACCTTTATTATTTACCCCTCCCTATTGGCGTCGTTCGTTTTGTTGAAGCAAATGTCAAGGCTGTTGACTGTCCCATCATTCTGCTGAGAAGCTTTGCACACATTATAGGAGATCAGTGTTGAGAATATTTCATTCTATAGTGATTTAACAATCATGTTGAAAAATGAAGTTTCAAAACAACAGGTCATCTCTATTGAAGTGAGTCGCAAGGCCCTCGGCAAATCATGCAACATCGATGGTCCGGATTTTGTTACAGAAACAACACGTCACCCACACTTTCCACTCTACAGGTTCTTGTTAGTATGTACAATAGTGATAGCAGTATTGTAGGGTCAGACCCTTATTAGATACGAATTAACGACAGGTTTATCAACTGAGCAGATATCACGCTTTAAATACTATCAAAACATCACTTGAGATTCTTTTTCAGTCACCTATAAAGTGCTTTTTAGATCGGTATTATCGTCACTAATAACGTTCAGACTCGTTTTCAGCGACAGCGGGTGGCGCCTGAAAAAAAAATCTTTCAAGGGGCTTTGCTTAGTAGTTGCGCGTCACTGAACTCACTTGACTAGTTGGAAGGGAACAGAGCTCCACTGCAATTGACGCCCTTAAGCAAATCAGCAGTTTAAATTGTGTTTACTGTTATCATATATAGTTGTACATTGTTCTTGAGTATATTCTTCCTTTGATATATTGGTAAGCCTATTGTCTATTGAAACTTCTGAAACGTTTGAAACTTTTGAAATATGTCTACTGAAGAGAATCCATATAACGCTAATGCTGCGACTGCCGTTGATCCCGAAACCACCATTTTCGTCGGCAGTCTTGCTCAAGACTGTACTGAGCAAGACTTGCAGGATGTCTTTGCTGGAGAGCTTGGGCCAGTCGAGGTCGAAATCCCATCGACCAAATCGAAGGGCGGCCGTAATTTCTACAACAGATATGGTTTTGTGAAATTTCCTCAGAAGATCGATGTCGACTCGATCAAGGAAAAGTACGAGAAGACAATTGTCAAAGAGAAAAGCATCTCTATTAGAAAAGTTTTGACTCAGGAAGAAAGAGATGCCGAGAGAGAGGAAAGGATTCGCAACAGGAAAGACGGCAGGGGTGGCGCTGCCCCCCGCGGTGGTCGTCCAAGAACCTTTGGCAATCGCGGTGCAGCTGTCCCAGCCCCACCAACGAAAGACAGAACTCCTTTGGAAGAAATGGAAAGGTCTAGTGACACTTTGTATGTGAATAACATCCCATATCATGCCACCAAAGAGGAATTGGGTGAGTTCTTTGGCACCAACCCTGAGCTAGTCGTTTTGCCAATGAGAAGGATGAAGGACACCAAGACTAAAAGGGTGTTTTTCAGCAAAAAGATGAACAGAGGTATCGCTTTTGTCACTTTCGAGAACTTATCAGAGGGCGAAATCTCTAAGAAAGTAGAGGAGTTTCAAGGAAAGACCTTTCAAGAAAGGCCTATCACTGTCGACATTGCGGCCGTGAGACCTCCTCTAGAGAGAGAGGAGGAGACTACTGAAATACCAAAGGAGTAAGTTCACTGGATATCTTCTCCCTGCAACAAAGAAAAATTACTTGAATTTTGAGTTTATCTTGCTCACAATTCAGTAAATAGCTGGCAACTTAAAACCCAAAATATAAGTCTATAATATAAATAAAGGTGCATATAATGTAAGAAAAGTATACATTCTACCCTCTCTGCCTCGATGGGCAATTTGAAAGTGGGGATTTAGGTGCACTAGAGTTTACCTGGAAACACACTCCTGTTCATATCCTGCAATGGAAGAACGCGAGGCCGAAAATTTCCAGGATAAAGTTTATGGCAACATTTCTTGATGAATAAGTAAGATAGCTCAGTCACTCTGAAGAACTCTTTCAGTCATCGCAAGTTGTCGAAGTGGGATTCTTATATCGAAATTCGTCTTAAGCATTAGAAAGTAAAGGAGAAATTCCTGGTAGTTAAAAGGAAAAAGTTTGCTCAAATTTCATATAAGAACAAAGCCCCCCGATAAAGAAGCAACAAATACATCCAACTGCTGCTATCGAAGATATTTAAGATCATCCATTGGGTTTCAAAGATGCACTCTTTCAATGACACTTATAAGGTCAGTGGCCCCTTTTGGTCGTATGATGATGTTACTAAATACGGTAGAGTTCATTATATCAATTACCAGGTGCCATTGATTTTAACACTAACTGCATTTCATTTCATTGTGATAAACATTATCTCTCATTACCGAAAGTACAATATTTTACGCTTAAGGAAGAGAAATGTTATCGAAGATCTCGCCAACGATGGCGGAGAAGAGGCGGATAGGGATGACGAACACAGACCACTGCTATCTGATCACAACGGGGCTACAGCAGGATACTCTACTGGTAGTCCAGCAGTAACTGGCCAACAGTTGAAAGAAAATCATTTCTCTATCGAAAAGATAAGATATGTTAAAACTAATGGCGAAATCCACGGAGAACCAATTATCGTCAAACGTGGGTTCGTAGAGAAATCGAGGGTGATTGTTGAGTTTCTGCTAGTTATAACGCAAGTGGTGCTACATGTTTTCGTATACGTGAACTACTCCAAATCTCTTTCCGAATTCCCCACGGAGAGCTCCATAATGGGGATCATACAATGGGTGTTTTTATTTGTCGTGGCTTCATTGCGTCTTTTAAACGTGAATCAAACCATCAAGTGGATTAACGTGTATCCGGGAAACTTGTGGGCAGTGTCGTTCGTTTCATATTCTTTTCTATTTGTTTCGAACGTTCTTCCCTTTAGATCCATCTGTATTGGGCATATCACTGATAGAACTATAAAAAACTATTATTTGTCTCAAACGTATCTTGATCTCATATTGTTCCTACTATTATTTTTCGCGCCAATAGGTAATGTGCTTCCAGTCAAATACAAGACTGATAAGGATGTTGTCCCCTCGCCTGAATCGACTGCGTCAGTGGCAAGCTTCATTAGTTGGAGTTGGTTAGACAAATTTGTTTGGAAGGCGCATAATACACCAGTAGAAACCAAAGACGTGTGGGGCCTGATAATGGAGGACTACTCTATATTCGTCGTCAAAAAATTTAAACGCTATACCCACAGATTGAAAACAAAGAGAAAATTCTCTTTTAATATTTTGGCCTTCTTCGTTAAATATTTGGCTTTACAGGGATTCTGGGCTGTGATTGGTGGTACGATCAGCTTCATTCCCACTCTTTTGCTGAAAAGAATTCTTATTTATGTTGAGAATAGGGATTCTGCGTCCTCCAATTTAGCATGGTTTTACGTCTTTTGCATGTTCTTATGCAGAATTCTCGTAACAACTTGTCAAGGGCAGGCCCTCTTTTTTGGTAGACGGGTGTGTATCAGAATGAAAGCTATTATTATTTCTGAGGTTTACGCCAAAGCTCTGAAGAGAAAGATAGCTCATGGTACAAAACAAGATGAGTCCGAGCAGCAGAAACCAGTCGAACAAAGTAAACTGGATGGTGATGAGGAATCTGTGCGTTCTTCCGCCAACTTGGGTGCTATTATAAACTTAATGGCCATCGATGCTTTCAAAGTCAGTGAAATTTGTGCATATTTGCATGCCTTTGTTGAAGCTGTCGTAATGGCTTTTATTGCTTTCACTCTACTTTATTATCTATTAGGTTCAGCTGCTATAGTGGGATCTTTTCTAATTATAGTTGCAATGCCATTGAATTTCAAGCTTGCTACCTATCTGGGACAAGTGCAGAAGAAAGGTCTGGCTGTTACTGATAAGCGCATTCAGAGGTTGAACGAAGCTTTTCAAGCAATTAGAATCATCAAGTTCTTCTCATGGGAAGACAACTTCGAAAAGGACATCGAAGAAATAAGAGAAAAGGAATTGAATTACTTATTTTTGAGATCAGTTGTATGGGCGGTGAGCGAATTCGTTTGGTTTATCACACCTTGTGTCGTTACTAGTACTGCGTTTGCTTACTATATTTATGTTCAAGGTGAAGTGTTAACAACACCTATCGCGTTCACGGCTCTTTCTTTGTTCGCTCTATTAAGAACTCCCTTGGATCAACTTTCCAACATGTTAAGTTTTGTGATACAATCAAAGGTGTCCTTGGATAGAGTTCAAGAATTTCTAAATGAGGATGACACTGAGAAATACAACCAGCTGAGTGTCGATAAAAATGGGAAAAAAATTGCGTTCAAAAACGCAACGATGACCTGGGACAAGGACAATAAACAAGACTTCAAACTCAAAAACTTAGACATTGATTTCAAGGTTGGTAAGTTGAACGTTGTTATAGGACCTACAGGTTCTGGTAAAACATCCCTACTTATGGCTTTGCTTGGTGAAATGCATCTTTCCGCGGGTCAAGTTATCGTTCCTTCGTTGGATCCAAGACAATCTTTGCCCATTGATGCTGACGGAATGACTAACTCTATGGCGTATTGTTCTCAAGCGGCTTGGTTATTAAACGACACCCTGAGGAACAATGTTTTATTCAGTGCACCCTACAACGAAGCAAGATATGAAGCGGTTATTGAGGCATGTGGTTTGAAACGCGATCTCGAAATTTTATCTGCGGGAGATATGACGGAAATTGGTGAAAGGGGCATCACTTTGTCTGGCGGTCAGAAACAAAGAATATCGTTGGCGAGGGCATTGTACTCGAACTCAAGGCATGTCCTTCTAGACGATTGTTTGAGCGCTGTTGATTCTCACACTGCATTGTGGATATACGATAATTGCATTACTGGGCCTTTGATGGAAGGAAGAACATGCATACTTATTTCTCATAATATTGCTCTGACGCTGAGAAACGCAGAGTTGGTGGTTTTATTGGAAAATGGGCAAGTAAAAGATCAAGGGGAACCTTTGTCTTTGCTTCAAAAAGGTTTGCTGGGCGAAGACGAATTAGTTAAAAGTAACATCTTATCGAGACACGCATCTTCAGTTAATTTGAAAGATAAGAGTTCTGCTGACCTCGGAAGTGTCCTCAAAACTAAGGAAGCATCGAAACCGAAGCAAACGGATGAAGAACGTCAAAAGGATGGAAAGCTTGTTGAAGAAGAGACAAAATCCGAGGGTAATGTTGGCTTGGCAGTTTACAAATGGTACCTCAACATATTCGGTGGCTGGAAAACCGTATCTGTATTGCTCGCTGCTTTTGTTATTGCACAATGTATTTATATTGGACAGTCTTGGTGGCTTCGTGACTGGGCCGCCCATAATGTAATCGAAAAGGTATTTTCCTTAGGTCAGAGCATTACCTCTTTTGGAAATAAGGTTGCCAGCCAAATTGGGCACTTTGCAATTTCCACTTTGAACATCTCAAATGAAACCTATGACATAAATTCTCAAGAAAAGCCTGTGGGACCTCACAATACTGGGTATTATCTAATGATTTACTTCCTAATAGGTATCTTCCAAGCAATTTTGTCGGCTGCTAAAACACTTATCAGTTATATGTTTGGTATCAAAGCTTCCAGAAAGATATTCAACCTTCTACTAGCTAAAGTTTTACATTCTAAGGTTCGTTTCTTTGATTCCACCCCTATTGGAAGAATCATGAATCGCTTTTCCAAAGATATCGAAGGAGTAGATCAAGAATTAACTCCTTATATTGAGGGATCTTTCTATTGTTTGATTTTATGTCTCTCAACCGTTGTATTGATCACCATTATTACTCCACAATTTTTGTTTGTCGCAGTTTTGGTTATGGTGTTGTACGCCCTTGTCGGAAACTTTTATCTGGCGACTTCTCGTGAATTAAAAAGATTAGATTCCATATCTCGTTCGCCTATATACCAACATTTTTCTGAAACTCTGGTTGGTGTGACCACTATCCGTGCGTATGGTGATGAGTCGAGATTTTTGCAAGAAAATTTACAAAAGATTGATGATAATAATAAGCCATTCTTCTACCTCTGGGTAGCCAACCGTTGGTTATCCTTCAGAATAGATTTAATCGGTGCTTTAGTGGTTTTGGGAGCTGGTGTGTTCATCTTACTGAACATCGATCAATTGGACTCGGGTAAGGCGGGCATTTCTTTGACGTATGCGATAACGTTTACAGAAGGGGCCTTGTGGCTGGTGAGATTTTATTCAAATGTTGAAATGAATATGAATTCGGTTGAGAGAGTGATGGAGTACATGAATGTCGAGCAGGAACCATATAACGAGCATGTCTCGATACCTCCACCTGATTGGCCTCAACAAGGTAAGATCGAAGTTAAGGATCTATCTCTACGTTATGCACCTTCTTTGCCCAGAGTCATCAAAAATGTTTCCTTTACTGTGGATGCAAAGTCAAAGGTTGGTATCGTCGGAAGAACGGGAGCAGGTAAATCAACTATTATAACCGCTTTGTTCAGATTCTTGGATCCTGAAACAGGTCATGTTAAGATTGACAACATTGATATATGCTCCATCGATTTGCAAAAGTTGCGGCGTTCGATTACCATAATTCCGCAAGATCCAACTCTTTTTTCAGGAACCATAAAATCCAACTTGGACCCTTATGACGAATATACAGATGATCAAATATTCCAAGCTCTGAAGCGTGTTAATCTTATCAGTGAAGAAGAGCTGAATAGATTTGACACCGATGCATCGTCTGTTAGCTCAGAAAATGTCAATAAGTTTTTACAATTGACGAATGAGATAACAGAGGGGGGTAGTAATATATCACAAGGGCAGCGTCAACTGGTTTGCTTAGCGCGTTCATTGTTGCGTTCTCCAAAAATCATTTTACTGGATGAAGCAACTGCTTCTATAGATTACGCCTCGGATGCAAAGATCCAAGAGACTATTAGAAAAGAATTCAAGGGGAACACTATTTTAACAATCGCCCACAGATTGAGATCTGTGATTGATTATGACAAGATTTTGGTCATGGACGCGGGTGAGGTCAAGGAGTTCGACCATCCGTACTCGCTACTATTGAATAAAAAGAGTATCTTCTACGGCATGTGCGAACAGAGTGGAGAATTGGATGGTCTTATTGAATCAGCCAAGGCGGCCTTTGTTGAAAAATTGAACTCTAAATAGGTATTCGTTACTTTATAGATTAAAAATTAGTATTCTATTTTTTTTATTATTATTATTACTTTTATTATTGTTATTATTTTTATTATTATTATTATTATTATTATTACTATTATTATTATTATTATTATCCTTGTTATTATTATCCTTGTTATTAATTTCGTTAATATAAATTTCATAAGAGGTATACGGTCGTTATAAAGGTGTATCGTTATCATATATATGGATTCAGCTGAAATAGGTTTTGGTCCATTCTGTAACAACTAGTCCATCATCAAGCACTAATATCCTTGGAAATAGTTCGTACTTGAAAACTTTTGGTAAAGTATAATACTTAATCAACCAGTAAAAGAAACAGATCCCTATAAGTGCCAACGAAGTGACTTGATATGGTGGCAGGATGCCAATCCTATTAGAATTTTGATTTCCAATAAACGGCGCAACCAATAAATAGATTGAGACAAAAATTAGCGCCGCCACACCAAACGAAGAAGCCCTTGTGCTTGGGACTATGCCTTTGTGCTTTTTCCTGTAAATAAATATTCCCACTGCGACCAATAGTAGGAAGAACTGATTTCCGTAGCCCTCCATGGATACCAAATAATCGAAAGATGACCCGCCAGGAGGCAATATAGACAACCAAGTTACGGACAAAAATCCACATAGTAGCAAAGAAGGTAGTGGTGAACTCCATGGCCAGTTGCTTGCCATTGGAATTGAGAAAGGAAGATAACCTTCCCTGAATACCTCTTGATTCATCCTTGATACACCGTAAAGGACAACCATGATATTTGAAAGGGTGGACAGAGCAACTGAAAATGATAGCAGCCTGCCACCTACAATGGGTCCGAACAACTTGGAAAATAGTACGCTTCCAACTAGAGGCCCCGCATTTTTGATTTCCTCGTAAGATAAAACCCTGAAATATGCAATGTTCATCATAGTGTAACAGATGAAACAGATGAAAAGCGACAAGGGGCCAGCAATTCTTAGAGTTTTAGTAGGGTTCTTGATTTCTGACGCGACGGAATGAACACTATCCCAACCTGTGAAACAAAAGAAAGCGCTTATGAAAGCCGCAGCTACTGATGATACTGAAATGCTTGTCTCATCTTGAAATGCGTAAATTGGCACTGCTGCGGCTGTGCTTGATTCTGGCTTGTAGAAAATCAGTGAATAAAGCCCAATGAGGCACATCATACCAATCAAAATAAATTTCATTCCTCCCAAAAAATTCTGAATCTTCACCCCATATCGCACAGACGTTCCATGAATGGTCACTCCGAACAACACAACAAAAATGCTTATGTACTTCGAGGTGTTGGAATTATTGTCTTGCGATATGTCACTCAGACCAAGAGCACAGAGGAAGTATTTGCCGAATACAATTGCGTTGGACATAGTAAAGCCTGTTAGAACAGTGTAGCATGCAAAAGTAACGCTCATCATTAACTTTGGGCTTGTATAGGTTTGCTCTAAAAAGTTCTTACGACCACCAGATCTTGGCAGCCAGGATCCATACTCCAGAAACAGGAAGAGGCCTGCAAACGACAGGAGAGCCGCCAGTATCCATATAGTGAAATATATCAGTTTATTACCGGCACAGTTGACATATATAGCACTGGGAGTGGCAAATATACCAGATCCCACTATTCTCGACACAAACAGTACCATTGTCGAGAACAACCCCAAATGTCTGCCCTGCGGTACTTCCATAAACGCGTCCACTATCACGCCGGCTTTATCAGAGTCCGATGCTATATCTACATGGCCAACCAAAGCTTCATACCCTATGCTCTTCGCGGTATCTCCCATCTCCAGATCTCCATCGGTTTTCATCGATAAAAGCGGTTCAGTTTCACCTTCTATCATGCTCTATCAGTATTGCTCAATGTTCTAAGTTTGAACAATGATGACAGCTATACCGATTACAGTCTCGAGTGGTTATATATACAGTGAGTACAATGTTGATTTGTAATGTTACCCTTTGAGTATCTTATGACTGTATCTCTATGTTGCCCTTCAACTGTGTATGCAGAAAGCCACAGTCAGGCATCTCGTGACCTTCAATGATGATACGAGAGAGCGTTTGCAATGATTTGAGATCATCGAGCTAATTTCACTGGTGGTTGCGAGCTATTGAGAGAATGCTTAAGCTAGTTCTCTGAGTAAATACCAGGCCCAGTTTCTGCATAGTGGGTAATGGGGTCTTTGAAAGCTGTGAAAAACTGGTACGCCTTGTTCTTCGGTTCGTATAGGCGACAACCTGCTGCCAGACAATATAGATACAGGCATAATGTTCCACGCATCAGAGGTGCCGTGCTCGGAGGCTTCAAGAGGGAATTGAAACGAAATGGTACTCAGATGGAGCAGTTGGAATGCTCTAAACCTTTGGAGATGTGGCCGCTGCGGTCTGTTCAACAGCTTTTGGTGGACGATATAAATCGGCCACTGGAGGGCACGTCGTGTCTTCAATTGCTCAGGAAAGATGTTTTAGATCACCGGAAGCCGAGAAGTCCCTTGGTCTTCAAATGGGCCCATGTGGCTCCAATTTTCAGAACGCCTCTGTCGAGTTCATACGCAGCTCCCGAAGTGAGTGTGGATAGACGCCGGCTGGGTAATATAGCATTTGAGTTCCAAAGCACTGTAAGACTGGCCTCCAAAGATGGTACTAAAGAGCTGCGATTTGTCGCTTGGCCAGATCCCATATACTCGCTGTCGTGCCAGGGCCTGGGAGTCTCTGCAGAACTTTTCGAGCAATTGCACGGCTCTGAATTCGTCAATCCCGCCGATGACTCCATACTTAAGGTCCACGAGGTCAGCTTCGTACCAGAGGGTTGCGATGCCATTGGTCTGTTCCCCGCGTATCACGAACTCCATAAGGAAATGTTTACGGGGCTTCAACTCTTTGGATCGCTGATACGTCGTAATGCTTGTATTGGTCACGCACGAGATAAGATCAGACGTGCTCTCACAAGCTCCCCGCAGGAAAGGGCCGCGAATGTGGCTATTGATGAATTCTCTAGTAACATAGGTTCTGAGAGCGGCATCATGAACCTAAAAAGTTTACTTGATCAGACTCGCGATTGCAAGCTACTATGGAGCATCCAGAAAGACAAGAACAAGATATGCCCAGGCGACATCATTCGCAATACCCTATCTTCAGAGAACACTTCAAAGTCACAACTCGAGCAGGAATTCTGTAAACATTACATTCTCTTCAGTATATTTTCGCAGACGCTGAGAATAAAAGAACGTTTAAGCAAGGAGACGGCGAATTCAAGCGACGCCCCGTGGCAATGGAGACCTTCCGACATTTTCATTTGGGATGCTTTTAAAGCTACCAATAGCCGTGAAATGCCATCCAATGTGGAGAGTTTGATGGAATATAAAGACCAGTACGATGGGTTCTTGGGTTTGTTGAACAGCTATCATTTGACTGTAATGGCCGAGATGAAATCTTTGCGAGAAGACTTCTACGCGATCGACGGTGGCCCGCGTGCTCTGCCAACTTTAGCATTATTAAGTACCATCCTGCGGGAATGCAAGCCAGTAAAGATTTTTAATCCCAATTTGTCTACTTATTTTGACGACAAATTGCCGCCCTCGCCGCAAAATTCTCGGCTGGGCCAACTGGATGTAGCTAGTGATGGTGATCTAGAGGTTGGTCATAAAGTGAATAGCATTATCACAAATTGCGTCGAATTGGAACATCTGATTTACGCTGATAACTTCACCACTGACACCCCGATTCAATCGGAGCCGCTCGCTCCCCTTAGCGCTTGGAAGCTTGTGATCATGTCGAAGAAACCACTTTCGCCGGACGTGATGAGGACAGTCATGTTCAATTCCAAAATATTCACACAATTTGTCACCGATCTCACAGAAGTTACTAGAAGGAGCTTTTCCGTCTGTAAATCAAGAAGAATGATAGACGACGATACTTTCATCTTTCTGTACAAGCATGAAAGACCGAAAAGAGCGACTAGAGAGGAGCTAGTCTCCGACATCATTGACAAGCTAGAAGATGCCGCCGCAGCTAAAAGTTAATTGCGCAAGAAACACTATGCTAAAATACTTTTCTGAGCATTTGATGGCAAGTGCTATAACTCTAAGTTCCTCTACGCCGGGCCGCATTACCTCCTTGTGCGCTCCCATGCATTACGCATTCCTAGTAGACTAAAAGTATATATTGGATAAATATCTGTGTAGAAGTGCTGGGGTCACCCGGCGCATGTGTAAATTTTTCTTGCAGTTTCCGCAAGGCGAGTACGTGTTTCACCAAATGAACCCCTTTCTCCTTCCAAACCCAAGAAGAAATGTAATTGGGAGTAAAAGACTTTCTGGAAGTTCAATTGTGTTGTACAATCCCGTCGTTGTGAATTGAATCACTAAATATATCACACATACATATTTAACCTTTTTGAACGATGTCCAGATCTGGGTATGTTGAGACATCACACTGGGATGTGAGAAAAAGACAAACTGAGGACAAAATTACTAACATGAAAAGTTGTTTTTAGTGTTGCCGTTGCAGACGAATCCCTTCAAGCCTTCAATGATTTGAAATTGGGAAAAAAATATAAGTTTATCTTGTACGGTTTGAATGATAACAAAACTGAAATTGTTGTTAGAGGAACTTCATCCGACGATTCTTATGATTCTTTCCTAGAAAAATTACCAGAAGATGACTGTTTATATGCCATTTACGATTTTGAGTATGAGCTTAACGGTAACGAGGGTAAGAGATCTAAGATCGTTTTCTATACCTGGTCTCCAGACACTGCCCCAATTAGAGCAAAGATGGTTTACGCTTCGTCAAAGGACGCATTGAGAAGGGCTTTGAATGGTGTTTCCACCGATATTCAAGGCACCGATTTCTCTGAAGTGTCCTACGAAACTGTCTTGGAAAGAGTTAGTAGAGGTGCTGGTTCTCATTGAGTTATCAGGCTTATAAATAAAATGAAAAATTAATGTAATAAAATTATTCGTATATATTTTTTTGAAAAAGAACTCCAAGATATATTTTCCTCTTCAGTATGTTTCTAGCATGATGAAGTATGGCTCATCCGTCAATTTTCTTGTCCATACGAGGGTGTCCATCACGGTATCCGCGACGAGGAATTGTCTTATCTTCCAATCGCCAACGGCAAAAGTTTCAGGAATTCTTTCGCTTAGGTTAGGGAACAATTTCTTATAGAAGCTCATGAATTCCATCACATCCTCTTTTTCGATGATTATCGATTTACTCACGTCCTGGAAGCAGTCGAAGATATATGCAGGAGGCTGATAAGACAGTTTTCGTGGATACAAATCTTTGTTGGAGATTCTCACAATCCACAGGAGTAATGCTTCCTTCATACAGCCACGCGAAACCAAATCTTCAAATTTCGTAATACCAAATGCTATGAGAAGACTATTGGCAAACTCTTTATCACTCTTGTATATTGTTTTGAAACTCGTCATGCATGTCGCACGTTTTTTCATGATTTGCTTTTGTGCTTTTAGTAGTGCCTCCAAACTACCGTTGTAAATCTTTCTTTCGGAATTGAAGTACTCTTTGATGATTTGAATGACTCTTGGGCTGGTATCCATCATCTTCGATTGGTCCACTTTTGCATTTCTCTTAAAGAATTCGGTTTTTTGCAACAATATGGAATATAATTGGTCTTGGCCCTCTAGTACGCCTCTTATGGTCAAACGAGTCTCGGACTTTAGTTTACACAAGTAGCCAAAAAGTTTGATTAGTTCATCAGGAAGCAGCTGCTTATTCGATAATCTATATTGAACACAGTTGTCTCCTACAATATGCTGTTGCAAATCAATACCAAATCTTGCCGAGTCACGCAAAGTATCCTGCTCCAATCTCAAACTCAACCTCGTAAAATCATACTTATTATTTTCTTGCACAAAGCCGTAGTTTAGGAGAAGCTCTTCGTTTGATTTATCGCCGTAACTATTGAAAATTTCCTCGCCTTCTTTCAACTTCTGAAGAGTTATAAATTCAACATTGTCATCTTCAAACGTCCATTTAACGTTGGTGTCATTTTTATGATTTAAGAGATCTACAATCGGATATAGAAATGCCTCATTTATATCGCTGATGTTGGAATCAATGATTAATTGTGGGAAGGCCCGTGAATTGAATATACTAGTGGCCCAGACATAAGCGGGAAAACTAGTCCATGAAATTCCTTCTGTTATACTGAGCTTACCATCACTGGCAAGAGACAATATGTCGGTATCTTGAGAAGATTTGATTTGATTGTAAAAATGCATATCATCCGGTGCCAAATTCAGGGTATCTACCAGTGTGAGCCATTCAGAAGCCATTTTGAGCAGATTTTGTTTGATCATAAGATGAAGGTCTGTCCCCTTCAATAGTCCGATCTCTTCCATGGACCAAAAGTACGGTTGGTCTAACTTCAAAGGTAACAAATCTACATATGGAGAATAGAAAGAGTTCACCTCAGAGGTAAACTTCAGCTTCGCGGTAAATAGTTGCACCAAAGCATTGGGGTTCCCCTCGCAAATGTTGGCTTCTGCAAGTCCAAACTCTCCTTTCGCCAATTCATTCGTAATCAGTAAAGTTTTTGGGATTGAAATTAAAGGTTTTTCCGTCGCAATAGAGCTGGAAGCCGTTGCTGTTATTCCAGCTCTTTGGGTGGCTTTAAATTCAATCCGGTCGTCGATATGGGCACCGTTAGCTTTACACCAGTCAACACAGACGTCGATCTGTTCGATAGAGGGCATTTTGTTAGGTTGTTTTCTGACCATTGGGCTGTGTAGAGCCGATGATCAAAACTTTTTTCAATCACGTATGTAGGTCCTCCATGGGCGCCGGGTGGCTTCAGCGCGCCTACACAAATATTGAGCCTAGATAAATGTTTAATCCACTAGGGATGCAAATGCACGAGAGCGCACAATACCCAAGTGCCACCGTATAGGGACCGGAAAGCACATTGCATTTGCCCTTGAGCGCTTAACCGGCTGCTTGAGCATGATGTTTCTTGCTTTATTTTGCCGGGGTCGAGGACTGCCTTCTTGTGCGCTTCCAGAACCGAACGGTTTTTTCGCTAATTCAGGCAGTGCCCTCCAGTAATTCTGCCTCTTGTTGCATAAGTTGAGTTGAGCGATACGGCACTGCAATCTATGCCAACAACGCGGCAGCTGTGATACTCTAATGACTGCTGGCTTTCCAACTTCGATCGCGCTCTGTTAGGAATTATAGAATTACAGTCAACCAGTAACGGTGCCGATGGGGCACTAGACAGAGATGAATTTTGGGAGATAGTCAGATGTATGAATCCCTTGCGCTCTGGTCGATTGCATTGCGCTACTGCTGAGGTGGCATCTCAAAGGATGTTTTAAACTGGATAACTGGCAATGTTTCGTGATCGAGTACCAGCGAGGGTTAGCCGCCCACGTTGGGACAGAGTTCAGAGACCATCACCTCGAGATTCAGCAGCATGTTTGATCCAGAACCCTGCGCTTGCTGGTTTTGTTGGAGCACCATCGTTTACCTTGAGCTGCGCTCGCTACACCAGCCCTTGGCAGCAAGAGGAATTCCTTCCTGACATATGGCTTTGCATGGGAGAAAATAGTCATGTTAGAGTCGTGTTTCAGTGAAGCTCAAGCAGGATTAGGAACTCTATGGAAAATAAACCGCTGTATACAAGTCTTCTATCGCAAAGTGGGCACTTTAGCCGCCTGACAGCTTAGCCGCCGAGCGACCGTGAAACTTCTCTGACCGTAAATAAGATTATTACGTTTGATATTTGACGTTACTCATCATAGCTTCGGTCCTTGGGCGGTTGAAGGAACTCCAAAAATTCACGCCATCATCCAGGGCTACCTTTCGCAAATTGTAGGTAGACAGAAGCTACATCAATATTTTGGAGATTTTGTTCAGACAATCAAGACCTTAGATAGGATCTAATGAGCTTCCTTTGGTTTGTTTTGTGATGGCAAAAATTCTCCCCATAAAACTCGATTAGAGATCTTTCCTAAACCAAACTTTTCGGCTGTCGTTTTATACAGTTCTGCCTCGTGAAATAGAAGTGCAAATATTGAATAAACAAATTTTTTATAATAATAAATAAATACTACAAGTTGAGACTACTTTTAACATCTGCTGTAGCTAGAGTTGTTGAGCC
Source organism: Zygotorulaspora chibaensis (assembly GCA_030565665.1). NCBI lineage: Eukaryota > Fungi > Ascomycota > Saccharomycetes > Saccharomycetales > Saccharomycetaceae > Zygotorulaspora > Zygotorulaspora chibaensis. The sequence continues at coordinate 19,588 of JAJMCM010000011.1, read as the reverse complement.
CTCAATTCTGTCAGAAAGAAGCTGCTCAGATTTCAAGGCACTGCTTAGAACAAAAATGCCACGAAACCAATCAAGGAACTTAAGGATAAGGCATTGATGGTGGCACCGGCTGCTGATGAGGCGGAGCTCGATTTTGTTGAGTTTGCGGCGTGAGTAGCAGCACTTGTTGCAGCACTTGCGGACCCAGAGGCGACAGAAGACTGCGCAGATCCTGAAGATGCTTTGCTTGTGATCACAGAAGAAACTGCAGCACTCGAGAACGTGACGGCATCTGTGACTAGCGCAGAAACAGTGGTTGTGGTAGAGGTGAAGTAGTCTTCGGACACTTGAGCGGAGAATTCTTTACCCCATGTGTCGACGATTTGTTTCAATACTGGTTGACCGTTTCTGTTAATTGCAGTGACGTTTGGAGCAGGAATTTCCATCTTATTATCATTCAAGTAGCCAACGTAGGTGGCATTGTTCAACTTATAGGTTGTGTCAACTTCTTTGTTTGTAACGTTGGTAGCGTTGGCAACAAATTGGAAAACATTGGCGTCAACATCTTGTCTACCTAAGGAAGGTAGATCCCAGTTAGCTTCTGGTGAAGAGATCAAAGAGTAATGGTCATAGTAGGTAGAATCGGTAGTGTTCTTCAAGTCGTCTGGCACAGCACCACCTAACAAGATGGTGAAGACCTTGTTCTTTATGGAGTATGTTTCATTTTCATCGAAGGTCAAGACAACCAAAGTGTTTTCCATGAAGTAGTCGTTGGACAATAATGGTTCCAAGAAGTCCCTACTCCATTTACCCGCGACCTTGATGTTGGTGTCATGACCATCATTCGTCATGTTTGGCGTAATGAAAGCATATTGTGGCAGCGTCTTCTTGTCCAAGTCCTCGTCGAACATGGTGAAGTTTTTGATGTTAGCCAATCTCGTTTCATTTTGAGCAACAGAGTCGAAGATGACCAATGGGTTGTGCTTTCTGACATAGTCGTTGGCGAAAGTGTTTTGGTTGGAATAGTTGAAACCTTGGAAACCAGTGTAAGGTAGGTGTTCCTGATATTCAGCCCAGGAGATATCCTTGGTGTCGAACAAGTCAACAACAGTTGAAATGTTAGATGGTAGGGCGATGAATCTGTCATCGTCCAAAGCGAAATAGTCACCACCAACAGAGGCGACATAGTTTGGCTCGGAAGGATGGGTCAACCCCCAGTAGTTGTCCAAGGTGATACCCTGAGTGGCCAACCATTGCAAGTCTTCTTGGCCGGCAGCTTTGTCGTAATCGGTGTTTTCCAACCAGATGATAAAGATACGGTCAAAGGCAGCACCAGTGACGTTCGAAGTGAAGTGATTGGTGGTTGCGTTGGAAGCAGACTTGACGATATCTGATGGCTTTGGCGAAATAGTCGAGTAGGTTCTTGAAGCGTGATCGCTGGAAGAGGAGGAGGAGTCCGCGACCACGAAGGTGGCGCCGGAGACAGCAGCAGCAAGGATCGAGCTCAACTTCATTTTGAAAGTGTCTTGGTGATGGCTTCTTTGGCAGAAAGAACTTTAATTTCGTTTCAAATTTACTGGATTGGACTACAGTTTATATAACTTAGAAATTCTGCGACCCTCGAGAAACGTGTTGGAACACTTTACCAGGAACTATCGCTTTCAGATCGGCTTCTTCTCGAACATCATGAGGGTCTTATTAGCAGCCCCCACATGTGCCAATACTCTTGGCCCGCAACATGCGCTGAGTGGAAAATTTCTAGGCGATGGACAGTATTCAGTGGCTTCCGCTGGGCGGTTGTAGTACGGCCGACGCAACCGAATCAGAGGCAGCACAATGATCCGTAAGCACAAGCAACAGTAGGAGTCTTGCTGGGCATTTCACCATCTGAACTTTTAGTAGCGTCGCTATAAGCTTGGCAGCACGTGGCTGGAGTCATCATTTTTTGTCCGAAGTTTCAGGCTACATGAATATATCCAGTCCATGGCTAGACAAGCGGACCGCGCCCGGCGCATAGGCAGGCAAAGCTCCCACGTGTGAAAGATTTCAAACTTGGAAGTCAAAATAACACAAGGGCCCTATTAATTTGTGATGAGAGCACGTTCTGCGGGTACATACCGGAGTAAGAGGGCCCTTCCGTGCAATCGAATATAAAGATGTTGATTTTGTTTTGTCTTTCAGGCCATGTCCAAATGTCAAGCGACTTTAAGCTTTAATTTGGTTGACAAGAGATAATGGGAGAGAGCCAACTGAATGAAGGCTTATTAGACGAAGGTCTGGTGAAGGAAAATGTTCACGCAGACTTGCCCGAGCAGCGTGACTCGGGGGTTTCCGAGGAGGTTCACATTGACCTCGAGGATCAGCAATACAAGAAAGAGAGAAGGTTTTTAAAGGTGTTGAAATGGGTGCTTATAACAATCATACCGATTCTGATTGTGGGTTTCACCCTGAAGGAGGTTCTGCACACCGGGGAGGTGGTGGGTCAAATATACTCGAAGAAGACCGAAGGCGAGGAGCCGTCGTGGCGACTGGATACCAACAAGAACTACTCCATGGACACAGCTTATTGGATGGCTGAGCCCCGCCACCAGGAGAGACATTATTACTTCAATATCTCTACTATGGTTGGCAATAATGCAGATGGCATGGTGCGGAATTTGACGGTGGTGAACGGCCAATACCCTGCACCTTTGATAGAAGCCAACGCAGGCGACACGCTGTTTATACACGTTTTGAACCAAATGCGTGATCAGCCCGTGACGATACATTGCCACGGTCTTCTCTTTAACAAGAACAACTCTTTCCAGGACGGTGCTGCTTTTATCAATCAGTGCCCTATAGCGCCACAGGGATCCTACACCTATGAGATTGAGATCGCCCAGGAGCAGTTCGGCACCTATTGGTATCATTCCCATTACGGGTCGCAGTATGCGGACGGCTTATTCGGTCCTCTGGTTATTCATTCTCAGGAAGAGCTGGAGATGATAGATACCGTTTACGACAAAGATATTGTGGTGATGGTCAATGACTTCTACCACGACGTGTCCACAAGCTACCTAGATGAGTACCTGGGACCTGATAACGAAAACACTGAGCCTGATCCCGACAACGGTTTGATTCAGGGTGTGAACGTTTTCGATTACGTTGAGTCGACTTATCTCGTACCAAACGGAGGCTCTGTTAGTGATCTGCAATACTCTCCCGTAAATGTCACGATGCTTGACCTGGATCCAGACATGACATATAGGCTCCGTCTAGTCAATTCAGGGTTTTTCTTACCATTTGAGTTTGAGATCGATCGCCACATGCTAGAAATCATTGAGGCTGATGGCACCTTGGTCGATCCACTGATGGTAGAATCCTTAACGGTATCTGTCGCTCAGCGTTATTCGTTCATATTGCAGCCATTAGATGCGAAGGAGGACTTAAAGAACTACTGGATGCATGCGGGCTTCAACCAGTTCTGTTCCAAAGAAGTTAACCCAAATTTCAACCATATAGTAGAGGCCGTCGTTACCTACACTGGCGCCGAAGATGCCTCGACTGTTGACGTCCCGGTCTCGGACTGGGACTATAACGGTGGACAAGTTCAATGCAGGGAGTTTGACCAATCGCTGCTGAAGACAATGGATCCAGCCTTGAAGGTGCCCATGGTTTCGAACGGTTCCAAGCTGCCCGACATCAAAATCGATTTGGATGTCTCTTTTTTCATTGGTGCTTACCAAAAGACTAGAGGCTATTTCAACGACGAGACTTACTACTCTTACGACAAGAGCTCGACGATGTATGAAATGATTACAAACCCTAGCAACAACACCATCAAAAATCTTGACAATACCGATTTGATGACAACTAACGAAAATCAGTTTTTGATCAACCTGAACCAAAGAGGTTCGGTGGTTGATTTCGTCATAAACAATTACGATGATGGCGCACATCCGTTCCATTTACACGGCCATAAATTTTGGGTATTGAAAGTCGGTGACACTGGCTATTTCGATAACTCTTACTATAATGATGACTCGGACGAAATGAATTTTGATAATGCCATTTTGAGAGACACCTTTAATATTCCTGGTTTTGGATGGGCCGTGATGAGGTTTGTTGTCGATAACCCAGGTATTTGGCCGTTCCATTGCCACATAGGTTGGCACATGGAGAGCGGTTTGCTCTTGCAGGTCAACGTTCTCCAGGAAGAATACTCTGGTTGGGACACTTATCCTGATGAATGGAAAGCTCAATGTGCATATTGGGAGGAAAATCATGGTAGTAGTTAGTTGCTCAACAAAACGTTGTTGGTTGTAGTTTGTAGTTTGTATTTTGCGCTTTTGTAATGTTCATATATGAAGAAATATTTAATGCTAAGAATTGGCTGGCGGATGCAATGTATAAACTATCCTGTAGGAAATTTACTGTCTGCTTTCACTTAATGTTTTGGTGATGCTCTTGGAATTTCAGGAAGATCTCTTAAAATAGCTACAGTGTAAAAAAACAAAGAACGTATTTTATTATTTTCAGCGACGCACACTGGAAAAATCAGACCAAATTGATGAAAATATTGTACTAATAAGTATGCATACATCGCTACTACAAAGAAGGCGGCGCCATTGAATTCTCATGGAATGGAGATTGCGAAAAATGGCAATCCCCTTCTCTTTTAGAAGACGAAAATCGGTTTTAACTGCAATTGCCGTACTGGTCCTATTGGGGTTGTTGGCGGATCGTTGTTCACTGTTGACAAAAGACATCACAACAAAGCATCTCGAACCCTCTTGTTTGGAATACTTTACCAACCTTGAAAAAGTGTCCAAGAACTGGTCGAACGAATTTCGTTCCGGCAGCTTATGGAGAGAATATTTGCCATTTGGGGGAAAAGAAGGTGATGATGTGATTGAAAATGTTAAAAGATTGAATAATTTCGAAAACTGTATGATGGGAACCGAAAATATAGACATACACCACATGAACGACATACAGGCAAGGCTCTTTCCATACTTAAATTTCAAGGATCTCCGATTAAACGCGACGAATTTTTGGCCAATTTATACAAGGTGGGATGGTGGAGTGTACAAAAACTCGATCCCTAGGTTCTCTCCCACCAACAACACTCTACTTGAAGTAATAGCGGTAGATTATGATAGCAGTATATCTTTCTGGAAAAATTGGAGGGAAAACTTGATGCAGAAAGACTCAAGAGGCATAGTGATTAGCATGGGAAATTATCAGATCGTCGATGCAATCAGGTTAATTCGGGTCTTAAGGCATCTTCATAACAGCCTGCCCATTGAAATTGTTCATAAAGGTGACCTGAACAAAGGTTACCAGGACATACTAGTTAAAACCGCAAGAGAGGATGCCACTGACTCCTGGCCTGGCCAAGAACTCTGGTTTCTTGATGTCTCAAGTATGTTGAAGCCGCAGTTTTTGGAGAAATTTAAAAGATTCAGCAATAAGTGGTTAGCAGTTTTGTTTTGCTCTTTCGAAAATACCATCCTGTTAGATGCTGACACAGTTCCATTTGTTCCTTTGGACCTCTATTACAAATCCAAACAATATGAAAGCACGGGGACAGTCTACTTTAAAGATAGGAAAGTGACTTCAGACTTACTGAGCAAAAGGCATGTAAGAACTTTAAAGCGAATAGCGAAAAGACTTTTGAGATTTGATTTGAAAAGCAATGCCTCTCGCGCTGCGATACTGGAGAGTTTAACACATCGATTAGGAGATCCGATTGCAGCCGAGGCAATAGTAACCTTGTTTTTCAATGGCTACAAACACCATATGGAGAGTGGATTAGTAGTGATTAACAAGAGACGGCATTTGATGAATCTTTTGACTTCCCTTTCCTTGCAATTTTCATCGGTTAACGAATATTTTCATGGCGATAAAGAATGGTTCTGGTTCGCCCATTTTCTCCGCAATGAAACTTTCACTTTCCATCCCCATGATGCGTCAAACGTGGGTAGGTTAGGAAAGGTTATTTCGGATGAAGAAGGAGAGTTTTACCAGATTTGCTCGGTGCAACTCTCGCATACCGACCTCGACGGTTCGATCCTGTGGGTTAATGGTGGTTTGAGCACTTGTAAAAAGAATTCGTGGAACTATGACTACGAAGGGAATCCGAGAATAGCGTCCAAGTACGAAAGTGCCGATGCCCTCCGGGCACATTACCTGACACCAGTGGAACTGGAGGGTGCAATTATACCGGAGGTAAACAAAAGGCCCTGGGCTAATTCTGGAGAGTGTGCTCGTTTCAATTATTGCACACTTTACCACGAAGGAAAGTTTGGGCAGCTTTTCAAATTTGATGAAGGCACGAAGCAAAAGTATCGGGAAATAGTGAGAGTTTGGAACACACCCGTATAAATATGCACATGTTCTTTCGTCCATGGTAACCTTTCAGTGGGAACCAAGGAACACTAGAATTTAATTCATGATGTGCCCACAAGTTACCTTGCGGTGAGCTGCACATCAGCGCGGATTAGACCTTCCATCTGTATATGCTATAAGACTGCCCGTGCGGACTCAGCGCGTTGACTCCGCTCTGCGCGTTTAGGTACGTAGGTATATTTTTCGCACTTCTTTAAACAGCACTAAAGTTTTACTAAACACTATCTTGACGCACAGGACATAAGTCAGAGACCTTCGCGATGTCGCTACCTGTTGCTACATATGGCTCCCCTGAAATAGAGTCTCATGTTTTCAAAGTAGATCCAGTAAACCCACGTTACCAGACAACTGACGGACAGACCACTGGACCGAGTCCTCACGTTTTGAATGCAGGGCAGATCGACATAGATAGACCAAGCAATCCAAACAGATCGAACAATGGTGAAGTTACAGCATTGGGTCAATTGAGATGTCACCTAACCGGCCTTCAAGATGACGTTAATGAGTTTCTAACAAATCAAATGGAATTGGCCAAAAGGAAAAAAGCAAAGTTGCAGAACTCGGTAGGCCAGGAGGACAAAAGAATAGAAAAGGAGATCAATGAACTGCTGGATGGCAACGATAGCGATCAAGATATTTGAATCCCAAGTATATACCAGTCACTAAATACGGGATTCCCTTTTGAGTACGCATTAGATGTCTTGTGAGCTTGATGAAGTTCTTAGAATGATGCAAACATTGAAGACACCGCAGGGGAGTGCTGAGAAGCTAAAACGTCCATGAGATGAGCAAGAAAGTGACAACTGGAGAGGAGACTCGCTCTATCCCTAAAGGTGAGCGAGGCTTAGAGTCAAACCCGAAAGTGAGAGAGCGATTTCTATTGTTCAAGATTGATCTCTTTGTGCTGTCTTTTGTCTGCCTTCAATACTGGATAAATTATGTAGACCGTGTTGGTTTTATCAATGCGTATGTATCTGGGATGAAAGAAGATCTGAGCTTTCAGAGTAATGACATCAACATAGCCAACATGTTTTTCACCATCGGTTATGTTGTTTCAATGATACCTAATAACCTAATGCTGCTAGTTGTGTCGCCACGCATTTGGCTGAGTTTTTGTACCCTTGCATGGGGTGTTTTGACTCTTTCAATGTACAACGTATCTTCAGTAAAACAGTGCTGTGCAATCAGGTTTTTCCAGGCAGTTTTTGAGAGTTGTACCTTCAGCGGAACCCATTTGATTTTGGGGTCATGGTACAAGGGAAACGAGTTAGCTATTCGAAGTGCTATTTTCACCAGTTCCGGACTGGTTGGCTCAATGTTTAGTGGATTCATGCAAGTCAAGATACATCAGTCGTTGAACGGTAAGATGGGGCTTGCCGGTTGGAGATGGCTATTCATAATCGATTTTTGTTTGACGGTTCCTATTGCATTATACGGGTTTGTATTCTTCCCCGGTATGCCTGAAGGTACTCAAAGTAAATTTTCAATGACAAAGCTAATTTTCAATGAAGATGAATTGAGATACGCCAGAAGAAGGTTGCCAGCCAGGGATGAAAGCACTAGGCTAGATTGGTCTGTGATCCCAAGAGTTCTAAAAAAGTGGCATTGGTGGCTTTTCTCACTAGTATGGATCCTCGGTGGTGAGAATCTAAGTCTTGCGTCAAATTCGACTTTTACACTGTGGTTAACTAATCGAAACTACTCACTATCAAACAGAAATAATTTCCCCTCAGGAATCTTTGCAGTTGGCATAGTATGTACCATTGGATCCGCACTATACCTGAGTTACTGCCATAAAGCAAGGCATTGGCACGTTGCTATGTTACTAGCCGTGATAATGTGTATAGTAGCCATCATGATTCGCGTCAAACCACTAGATCCGATTGTTATGTTTACAGCACAGTATATAGGTGGAGCAGCGTACGCAGGTCAAGCAGTATTTTTTGCGTGGGCAAATGGCGTATGCCACGACGATTTACAAGAGCGCGCCATAGTCCTTGCCTCTATGAACATGTTTTCCGGTGCTGTAAATGCATGGTGGTCTATATTATTTTTCTCAGCATCAACGACACCATACTTCGAGAGAGGCAGCTATGCTCTGTTAGCAACGGCAGCCGCTAGCGCTATTGTCTCTTTCGTCATTAGAAAATATGACATCAGAGATTCAAATAGAAAAAGAGAATTGCCTTACATCGATGGCGGCGATGTGTTTGATGAAAATTACAATCATGATGATGAAGGGCATGAGTATGGCGTATATAGTCAAGATCATAGATAAAATATATGTAACGCATGCAGTGTTTTCATAATTTCTGTTGCACATGCAGAAGACTTGACCTTAGTATTGCTTCGTCAAAATTTGCGATACAGCTCGCTGAGTATCACAGGCGGCCCTCTGGCGGCTAAAATGGCCACTTTTCCATAGAATACTTATGCACAGCGGTTTACTTTCCACAGAATTTTCTGATTCCTCTCGAGTTTTACTGAAACACGAATTCTAACACGAATATTTTTCCGATGCAAAGCCATATATCAGGATAGTATTCCTCTTGCTGCCGAGGACTGAGGTAGTGAGTGCAGCTCAACATAAACGACGGTACTCCAACAAAACCAGCGGAAGGAGTTTTGTAATACCCTTATGGGTAGCGGAACAAACACTTCGACCGCCGAGAAACGTTGGCTCGATGACTTTCAACACGACTTAAAAATATGCTGTTAGAAACCTCTTCGAAAGCCACAAAAGCAACATGGCCAGTACAAGATAACCCAGAAACCGTTCACCCTCACATTCAACCCTGAGAAGTCTCAGTGCGTGGCTGTAACCTAGAAGAACTGGGTTAGGGGAGGAAAGGAATTTATACTATCTTCTCCTCGCACAGGAAACTGTCTGTGACCTCTAAAGGTGTCGCTCAAAGAAATTCATTCGGCCCGACAGGCTATGCCAGTTGCTAAAGAGAACTGGCACGCCGACTTCCCATTCATCGACACCGTTTCTGATAGACCTGATTTTGAGCAGAACGGTCAAAGTGGAACAACAGGCTAAAAAGAGAAATACGGTCCCATCTCTCGCTAAAGCCGGAGTGCCCAAGAAGGAGCAAAACTAACAAAGGGTCACTGATCGTGGGATATGGAACATCATTCGTCTGGCGCAGGATATGCGTACCAATACCGCTCTATATCTTCTGCAATAACAAAAACATCACGCCTAAGTACCTTGCTGAGCAATGATGGCAGCTGGCGAGTCTTTGAGGTTCACCATCCGGTCTGAGCGATGGCATGTGTTGCAAGCCTGAGCAGATTGGAAGTTTCGGTAGGCCAAATATTTCTGTAGGCGCGCTGGGGTCACCCGGCGCCTGTGTAGTCAATAAAGAAGCGAAATCTCAAAAGAATGCAAGAAGCAAGCAAACCACAATCTAGATCAATATTGAGAATAATTAGTTTTCTGGCGTCGTGACCGGTGTGTTTACTGATATTGAAGATCTTTCTTAATCTCGAAATTACCGAGCAGACGTTTTGTTGTTGATACTAGCGATTATTGGAGTTATCAGGATGGCTTTAAGACCCAAATCAAAATTGAAAGCTGGGTCTAAAAAGAAATGGGCGAGCTTAAATGGTAATTTCGATGAATTTTACAGGAAAGTTGTAATCACTACACAGCAGCGAAAAAAGCCTTTAAGTTTGCTTGCTGGGATCGTGTTGCTACTTTTCATTTTCAATAACTTGTTTAAACTTGGATCATCGTCGAGAAAAGAATATGCCCCCGAGCATGGATATTATGTAAATGAAATCCCAGCCAAACTTCCCTTGATCTTCCCGCCAATTGACCATGCACCAATTCTAAAGGGAATCGGCTTTAAGAGTCTGTACACTTTCAGGACAGATGTGGACGGCCAAGCTGGTTACGTTTGGAAACCCGAGGACAAGCCGCTAACCGACGAAGAAAAGAAGAAAACTACAGACCAGATAGTCTTGGTTAAACAATCCTTTTTGGATCATGGGAAATTAGTGTACAAGAAAGAAACTGAGTCGCCAGAAATTGTCATTGTTACACTGATTGATTTCGAGACAAGTGAGAAGGAAACATTGCGAAAAGTTGTCCAAAATAGAGTCGACTATGCCCAAAAACATAAATACGGGGTCTATATTCGTTGGATTCAAGAATTCATCCCAATGTTGCAAACACAGACCTTGCAAGGCTCATATGAGACCGTCAAGCCGCTGGTTATGCGGGCAGCCATGCATGCCTTCCCCCATGCAAAGCAAATATTTTTTCTTGACCACGAGTCACTGATAATGAACCTAAATCTGCCGCTACAGCAGCATCTTTTGGATCCGAACATATTAGATATTGCTCTTCTTAAGAATGCGCCAGTTATCGCTGATTCGAACATTAAGACTTACACCCATTTTAAGGTGGAAAATGCGAAGATTATCATTCCCCAATCTCCTGATGGCCACTTGGATATGTCATCCTTCGTTGTCTCCACGGATCTTTATGGCAAAGCATTCTTAGAGTTCCTTATGGATCCATTGTTCCGAAAGTACGAATGGGAGAGTTTTACAAAAGCCGTTGCACATATTCTGCAATGGCACCCTCAGATGTTAGGCAGGACAGCGCTAGTTCATCAAAAATTGATTGCTGCGCCGTTAAACCCTAATGGAGAAGCCTCCGAGGGAAACGAGCCAAGCGAAGAGTTAGACCCATACCATTATACTGAAGGCGATCTGGTGCTATCTCTCAAAGGTTGCCGTTTGAAAGGAACATGCGCAGAAGAAATAAGCTCTTTTTACGAAAAGGTAAGAATACATTAAACTGAACTACAACGATCGCAACTGAGCTGCAAAATATTCTATTCTTTCTTCAAAACTTGTAGGCAAACTCATCAAACACACCAAATACATCAACCATTTAACTTCTAAGGGACCTTTATAGATATCCTTTTAATTCCTATCTGCAGATAAATAATTCCATGCATATTTTTTTTTTGCCTCCAACTGAAGTGGCATTTTTTTTTTGATCTAATGCGAACTTTTTCGTATTCTTGAAAAGTTACGCGTCAAAATCGGCACGGACGCGAAAAATGTCCAGTTTGGGTAAGTGGCTTTCCTCGGATTGCCCAACACCAATGCATCTGTAATAATTCATTTATTTGAAGACTTCCTAACTCATTCAGAAGTTTCATCTTCTTCCAGGACTACGCCAAGACCTCATTATTTCGATTTGAGATACCTTACAGTATCTGAGAAGGGGAGCGAAGGTGTGACACTTTATTAATCAGCGTGGTCAGTATAACTTCATTGCTAAGCAGCGAGCACGGCATGCCAATCCAAGGGAACCTGCTTGAGGTTCGAAAAAACCATTTGTATTACCTGAACAAATTGATTATAGAATGTGAATCTTTCCTTCCGAATGCAATGTCGAGCTTGGATCCTTTGTCCATTATGCGAGAATACGCTCAAACAATGGCCCAACATCTGAAAATAATCATTAATCAGCATTCTGTAGATTTATCACACGATTTGGTGCTAACGTTTCAGGGCTGGTTTGCAGACCTCTCTTTGTTAGACTGTTATAGCGAGTTTCTATTTGCGTCAATCAAGCTGATATTTTCGTCGCACACGCCAATTTTCAGGTCAAAGGAAAGACCGAACTTCGTAGTCTGTATTCTGAATCTTTATTCAAATCTGGTTACGTTCAGAAAGTTATTGGGAGATGGGTTTGCGCAATTAGACTCCTTAATACACGCGTTTGAAGATCAATTCTTTTCCAGCTATAATTGCGCGAACCGGGATATTCTGCGGTTAGATCAAGTTCACGACTTGTTGTCGCATTCCTTCGATATAGTGTCTCCACCATTGATAGATATGAACAAGGTAACCAAAAGAGATATGTTTAGACTTTCGGTGAAAAAGTTCAACTTTGACCATATGCCAGTCGAAATCTTCCAATTTTCCAACGGTGGAATGGCAATCATGAAGGTTAATTCTGGCGAGTTATCAAGCATTTCAAACAACCCAGAAAAACTATTGTCGCAACTTCTGCAAGGAAATCATAACTTATTGGACGTGGGAAGGACTTTACTTTTCCCTTTGTTAAGAGAATATGACCTAGAGATTACCAGCGTACTTTCCTCATCTAGTGTAGAGTTAAAGACATGCACCGGGAATAATGTGCGTCTTACATTTCAAAGCATCGATCCGTTGCAATGGGAGAAACATTGGAAATCGTCTTTCAAAAAGTTGTTCGATAAAAATAACCTGATACCCACAATCTTTTGTAGCACATCGTCAGCCTCATTAACAAAATCTTCTCATGCTTACCAAAGTTTCAAACTAAAATTGTCTAAACTAGAAGATCTAAGGCCTACCAGCAACGAAGGACTTCCTATAAAGTTACCATCTCCAAGCATACCCACAAAAAGTGAAAAATTCGCGAAAATAGAAGGAAATGCATCACTAAATCACCAATCCGGCTTACACAGGTCGAAGCCTCTTCAAAAGCAGCTTTCAAATCTGATGTTGAAGGAGGGAGATGGTTTATTTCATTCAAATTCCCAGCTTGTAGAATCGCCCTCTCTCAAGGATATAGAATTTCTAAGCTGCGACAAATTAATTGAGTTGGATAAAGCAATAAAGATGGACCTGTCACCCGATTTATCGCCCGAGCCCGTTATCCAAAGGTTCAAATCTATATGCCAAGCCCCCTCGCTTGACAAGTTTGGCTTCAATTCTGAAAGAGATGTGGAAGAAAGCGACCTTGAGAGCATTGTATCAACTCCAGAGATAGATGTAGCACAGGAGGACAGCTTACTTCCCGGATCGGAATCATCCACTTTCAACCCAAGCGCGGATATATATAAACCAACCCTTTATTCTCGGAAGTCTTCTTCGTTACTGAGCATTTTCAGCTCCAAGAGTAGAAAGGAGAAAGAGGCAAGTGATGATTTGTGTGACCATAAAATTCCTGTTCAAGAATCGATCAGCCCTGCTTCGGGGTCCTCATCCACGGTGAATGAACTGAACAAGTTCTACTTCCAAAATAACTCCGAAAAACTCCCCTCATACTTCAATGTCAACAATGATGAAATAATATATGAAAATACTCAGGCAAGAGTCTCGTATTGGAATGGCAAGCAGTGGACCAGAGTTGGACAAGGCGCATTAGACCTATGTATACTCAAACTCGAAAATGGGGATCTAGCTATGGTAGGTTATACATCAAAGGACGATCAATTATGCAAGTTTGCTGCAAATATCACGAGTGATTGGAAATTTCACAAATCAGCAGCTCAAGATATCCAAGTAGCCGTACCGAAAAATGCCCAGATCGTAAATGTTATTCCAAAAAGAATCAGTATGCTCACCATAAGATGCCGGGAAGCTGAAAGATTGATGAATATTTTGCAGCACTGCATCAAGGGTAGCTTAACAGACTGCATACCCAAGTCATCCACAACAGGAACACTTTCAAGCGCACCGTCGTCGTGTATTAGCAATATGTTGACACGATCATCTACTGTCATGTCAGGGTTAACCAACGCTAAAAATCCAGATGAAACAATAAACAACTTTCTCCTCATTCCTTCTTTAAAGATCAAAATACATGGCATAATGAATGGCAAAGGGTGGCATGTTCAGACTATTGGTAACGCCGACATATATTCACAAGAATTTAAGGGTGTCAATGTTGCCATAAAATTTGATATCATTTCGGTTGAAAAGGATATGATTTCGTTAGTTAGTCGTCTTAATGAGATTCAGAGAATTGGCAGAACTGGTATTTTGTTATCGATGAAAAACGATGAGAAACTCCTGGAATTTCAAAACAAAATGATAGCTGATCAGGTTTACAAACTAATTAAGCCATAATGAAGTCGATTCCTTCTATCCCGCTGTATTCATAGAATATCACCTTCGATATTTACATATTATTTTTTTAATCAAGACATCTAAATTTAATAGCTTTTGACTACCGCGGAAGAATAACGCAACGCAAGCAATTTACGCCCTTTCCTTGTATGCTACAATTCCTGCAGCGTGAATATTCCTTCTGACATCACGTTTATCAACATCATGAGTGTCCTCCACTTCTCCCCATCGTTCAACCTGGTGAATGGTCTCCAATGTGGCCGCCCTTACAATTTTTTCCATATCTATCTCAAGAGCAGTCACGGCATCTAATGAAGCTTTATTCTGAAGCATCAGAATCCCGCAAATAAAGGATTTGGTTGTCAGAACAGTCTTTTCAAAAACAGCCAAGTCCCATAAAGAAAGAGTATTCAAGTAACGTTTTGCAGCTTCTTTTGTGACTGCATCCTGACTATTACCTCTTAAACCGTCCACATCAGAGTCAAGAATTCGCAAACTAATCTTACATGAGGCGTACATTTCCAAAAAATCTTCGATAGAATTAATGATTGGTACATAAAACTCATCCTGTGATTCTCTTAAAGCACCTTCGTACTCATAACGAGGCGAAAATACCAATAGAGTGTCGGTATCCAAGTAACGTAAAAGATCATTAATTATCTTCTTGCGATCACCGCCGATCTTCGCCATTAGTTCCGCATCACCATTCGGACCATGTACGCTCTCTAGATCAATACAACGTGAAACCAGAGAAGTGAGCGGCAAAAGGTGTGGCTTAATAGATAGA
Organism: Zygotorulaspora chibaensis; assembly: GCA_030565665.1. Lineage (NCBI taxonomy): Eukaryota > Fungi > Ascomycota > Saccharomycetes > Saccharomycetales > Saccharomycetaceae > Zygotorulaspora > Zygotorulaspora chibaensis. The sequence goes on along the minus strand of JAJMCM010000011.1, from coordinate 4,563 downwards.
TTCGGTAAACTTTCCCATTCATTCTGCAACAGCATTGCCAGTAGTCTCCTGTCTTTATCCAGGACTAGAGGATTGCCAAGTGGCGTTAAAATAGGTTTCGAATCTAATTGGACGAATAGTTTTGATCCACTTTCCTTGACTGACACTTTGTTCCAAAATTTTTGGCCGGTTTCTGATAGTCTGTTCGTTTGAGTCTTTAAGTTATTTTCTAAAGTGTTGCCCCCACCTAGTGTAGGACTAGGGATTGTTCCAGAAGCAGTGTACCATCTAGCTGGCAGTAGAACTGCACTCCCAAGCTTTGAATTCCCATTTAACGAGCGAAGCATTTTTAATCACCTGCGTTCTTAGTCTGATGCGTCCTTACACTTCTTTGATCGAATTTTTATCATAAATGGTCGGGGCTCCTCCACACGGCAAAAACGAAGCGATTACTGCAGTTAAACTAAAGATAAGTACAGTTTCAGATATTAAGACAAGTCAACAGGTAAGTGAAAGCTAGTGACAATAAATGTCAAATCATCCCATAGTGCAAGAACTTACGACCAATTTGAGAAGCTCCAAAGCTCAATTGGACGCTGTATCACAACAATTAAGCCGCCTGGAAAGACAAGAGATGCTAGCAAAAGTTACCACCAACGAACTTGAATCTTATCCGACAGACAAGGTTTGGAGATCTTGTGGAAAGGCGTTTGTGCTGCAGGACAAGTCGAAATATGTTCTAGATTTGAAACATGACGAAAATTTATTGAGAGATCAAACAAAAGCATTGACAATCAAAAAGAACTATTTGGAAACAACAGTAGAGAAGATTGTGATGAATTTGAAGGCCTCTTTAGAAAAGAGATGATCTCAGGTATTCACCGAAGTAACATCGAATGAGGTCCGGAACTTCGAAAAATGAAAGCTCCTTCAGATTTGAAGCACCACCACTCGTCATTTTCACTTTGGATTATAGGCTGCTAGAAGCAGTCGAAAGAGTCTTTTACGCATGTAAATAGCTACATAAGAATCCCCACCTTGCTATATACCAGCAGTTATTTAGCAGTAATGATCCTTTCTGAAAGGAGTATCACCGCTACAAAGCATTGTACCCGCCTCTTCCGAGCATCCCTTCAACGGGCCTTATTGAAGACTTTCGATAGCGTCTCTTTGATCAATGATGCCAACGAAACGACAAATGATGCCAACGAAACGACAAGTGTTCTGATACGATAGATGAAGTCGTCACGGAAATCTTGAAACGACCCTCCTCTTGTATTGAGATAGGAAACCAATATGCAGCACGTGACTGTGAACAGACCGATGAAAGAGAAGAGCCACCAAAACCATGGCAGTCCGGGCTCCTGGTAGTAAAAGTTGGGATCATTTGCATGGTCGTGATCATATTCTTTCTTAACACAGCCAGAGGGTCCTTCGACATAGACAATTAAATGTCCGTAGCCAATTTCACACCATCTAACTACATCTTCTTCGGAATCGAGGTCACATTGAAAGTGCGCGCCCGGCCGAATAACATCATCTCCATATGGGATATCCTTAAAGGATAGACCGAAGCGACCGTTAGAAACGTAAACTTTTTCATACTTATCAGCATTTACATGGATAACCTGCGTCAAAATTGGATCCTTATCCGGTAACTTAATCCATTGCAACCCACAAATCATATCATCGTCGTAACATTCCGACGGAACGTTACCTCTGTCGGCACTACATATGTCGATATACCACTCCTGGGTCGTCGTGCTCGGAGGGGTGCTCTTCTCGGTCTTCAAATAGAGAACCTTGTCTAAGCTATACTTTTTCAGTTTCCGGTCTGCGGAGCATTGCAGGCCCATTACGTGGCCAACTGCCATTACAAGACCCACAAGAGCCCATGTAATACCCAATCGCATTCCCCAAACGTTCACGATCTCTCGTTCTTGTTGGCGTGGGGCAATGCGTACGAATTGCGCTCCCTCTGCTTCTTTAACTGGCTGTTCTCCCGAGCACCTTACAGTACTTCGAGCGTTTTGTCCGAAATCTATCTCGGACTTATAGAAGTTAATGCCAAGCCACACAGCATAGATTGCACAACCAAGGAGCTTGGGCGTACTGCCACACGAGCTCATCGGTCCAGGAAATTTCCAAATCGATGCTACTCCATTCAGACAATGGTTCGAAGGTCGGTCAAACTTTAGGTAAGAAGAAGAACGTCAAGTCCGAAGATGTAGTCGTTGCCCCATTCAAGAGAACCGAAGAGAAATGGGCCTCCAGCTCTGCTGCTGCTAAGATTCAACTAATTGCAAAGGTCTCGAAGTCTACATAGTCAATTATCTACTTAAGAATCTACTACCTGTTTTGTATCAGGTGAGTATGTAGCGGCGCTGACGCTATCTGAAAGAAATATCGCGTCTACACAGCACTATATCCCCCTCTTTCGGAAGATGCTCCTTGCAATGGCCCTCTTTTGAAGATCCTCGACCCTATTTCTTTGATGAATGATGCCGACGAGACGACAAATGTTCTGATGCGATCGATGAAATCGTCACGGAAATCTTGGAATGACCCTCCTCTTGTATTGAGATAGGAAACCACAATGCAGTATATGAGGGTAAACAAAACCATGTAAATGATAAGCCACCAGAACCACGGTAGTCCAGACCTGTGGTGGTAAAAGGTGGGATCATTCGCACGGCCGTGATCATATTCTTTCTTAACGCAGCCAGAAGGTCCCTCAATACTTATAAATAAATATCCGTAGCCAAAGGGTGACACCTTAATCACATCTTCTTCGGAATCGAGGTCACATGTAAAGCCCACGTTTGGCCGAATGATATCATCCCCATATGGGGTGCCCTTAAAGGAAAGCCAAAAGTGGCCATTAGAAACCTGAGCTTTTTCGTACTTATCAGCATTTATATGAATCACCTGCGTCAAAACTGGGTTCTCATCAGGTAACTTAACCCACTGCAACCCACAAATCATATCATCGTCTTTACATTCCGATGGTACACTTTCTCTGTCGGCACCACATATGTCGACATACCACTCCTGAGTCGTTGTGCTGGGAGGGGTGTTCCTCTCCTCCTTCACGTGGAGAACCTTGTCTAAGCTATACTTTTTCAGTTTCCGGTCTGCGGAGCATTGCAAACCCATTACGTGGCCAACTGCCATTAGGACACCCGCAAGAGCCCATGTAAAACACACTCGCATTTCCCAAGCTTTTTATCGATGTCTTGTTCGCGTGAAAGTAGTGCAATGTGTGCGGATTAGCGATTATTCTGTCCTTGTGTCCTCCTATACCTCTGCTTCTTTTTACTGGCTGTTGCGTAAGGTACTTATAGTGTTGCGAAACATTTTGTCCGAAAATTCGCTTTGGCTTAGCGAAGTGAAATGTCAGGCACAAGAGAGCATGCTGGCATGCATGCCTTATCTACCCATAATCACAAGCAAAGAGTTTAGAAAATTCGCCCCATGAGTCGCAAAACTCAGGGAGCAATCGTAAAAGTCTTGGATTACATAGAGTCAATTACCTATTTTAGAATTTACCACCTTTTTTTGATATCGGGCAAGTATTTAGCGTCGCTGACGCTATCTGGAGTGGATACCACCTCAACGCAGCATCGTATCCTCTTCCGAAGATGTTGCTTGCAACAGTCTTCTATTGAAGATCTTCGATAGTATTTCCCTGGTGAATGATGCCAACGAAACGACAAATGTTCTGATACGATCGATGAAGTCGTCACGGAAATCTTGAAATGACCCTCCTCTTGTATTGAGATAGGAAGTGACTATACAGTACATTAGAATAAACAGACCCATAGAAATGATGAGCCACCAAAACCACGGTAGTCCGGACCTGTTGTAGTAATAGTTGGGATCATTCGCATGGTTGTGATCATATTCTTTCTTAACGCAGCCAGAGGGTCCTTCGACAAAGACATACATATATCCGTAACCACTGCTCGGCCATCTAACTACATCTTCCTTGGAATCGAGGTCACATCGAAATTCCACGTTTGGCTGAATGATATCATCTCCATATGGGATACCCTTGAATGAAAGATGGAGGCGACCGTTAGAAGCATAAACATCTCTGTACTTATCAGCATTTATATGGATAACCTGCGTCAGAATTGGATCCTTGTCAGGCAACTTCACCCATTGCAGTCCACAAACCATATCGTCGGCGTAACATTCCGCTGGCGCATCTACTCTGTCGGCACTGCATATGTCGATATACCACTCCTGGGTCGTTGTGCTTGGAGGGGTGCTCCTCTCGGTCTTCAGGTGGAGCACCTTGTCTAAGCTATACTTTTTCAGTTTCCGGTCTGCGGAGCATTGCAAACCCATAACGTGGCCAACTGCCATTAGGACACCCGCAAGAGCCCATGTAATACCTACTCGCATTTCTCAAGCTTTTTACTGATGTCTTGTTCGCGTTAAAGTGGGGGCAATGTGTGCGGATTGGGGATTCTTCTGTCCTTCTATACTTCTGCTTCTCTAACTGGCTGTTGCATAAGTACCTTCAGTACTGGGTACGGGTACGGGTAGAGATGCGAGTGTAGTCGTATTTAGTGACGG